>CAUYSK010039031.1:0-33818 GCA_963575035.1 Avahi laniger
TCAATCCTTGCTGCTAATTCACTTGTAGGTTGAGAGGGATTCACCACCACTACAGCTTTTAGCTCATCGTTATCCACCTTGGTCTCAGGTCACCCATGTGACTTATTTTCAAGATAAAAATCACCAAAACAGAACTTCTCAGACCATCAATGTACTGTGCATTCATTAGCCACATTCTTCCCAAATACTTCACTAATATTTTGAGCTCTCGGCACTAAATGGATTCCATATTTGAAAATAACACGAGTTTCTGACTTATCCATGGTTTCACAAACATTGCTCTAAAGAAAAATATCAAAGGTAATCACAAGCCAAAATGTGCATTTGAAAGACAGTATGTATCTTCACAATAAACAAAAAACAAGAACTGTCAAAGTGAAATGTCAGAAATATCAATTGTCAAACTTAGTACTTAAGAAAATTGGACATTTCATACTTAATAACCATTAATATATATATTCTTTCACTGTGTCACAATTTATTTATACACTCAGCCACTAATAGATATTTGGATAGTTTCCAAATTGGGGCTATTGCAAACTGGGATGCTGTAAGCACCGTAGCACCTGTGTGTGTGTGGTGAGGGGAAGGGAGGGAAATACACATATTTCTGTTAGGCCTATGCCAGTGTTTTATATTTGATAAGTCCTATAGATAATAGATGGTAAGATAATAGAACATACATAAGAATTGATGTGAATAATTTAGAAGAGTCTGGTAAATATTTAATAAATGTTACCTGCTATTATTATGTCAAATTACCAAAATAAATGCCATTTAGCAACATAGTTAAGAGGTTAACTCTTTGAACTCTAGACATGAATAGGGCCCACATTAGAACTCACTTCCTAGCTTAATGATGTTTAGGCACATAACCTAGAAAGTGAGCCTCATTTTTCTCACTGTAAAATGTACAAAACCATATAGGCTTTTGTGAGTGTTTAAAATGAAAGTATATTGAAAGACTTAGCATAGCGCCAACCACATAAAGGGTGCTCAAAAAAGGTTAGTAGTGTTAGTATAGTATGTAATTAATAGAAGTGTTAATGTATCATCCTTTCACTAACACTATGTCTTTGTAACATTTTGGGAAAATCTCAGAACAGTGTAGCAAAATCACCCTCCAAACTGAGATGGTGCTGAGAGATCACAAAAATGACCCGGACCAATCCAGCTTGGCGAGTTAAATGAGTTTATCAGAGGTTACTCACACAGGGCTCTCATTCCTAGTCAAGATAGAAATCCTCCTGGCACTCAGTCCTGGAAGGCAGCAGTTCTTCGGAGAGTAAGATCCACACTGCCTGCCCGTTTGTGGAGCCCTAAATTTCTTTCTGGCAAATGAGGCAGAGCTCTTTGTCTGCATCCTGTACTTACGTACAATACAGGGTAAGCATGCACAGCACTTGCCATTAGGTGGGGACTTTGGAGTTATAAGGTACTAAAGCAACCAAGGCAGCTTAAAACAGTTCAAACTGGTCTTAAAACATATGACCATCCACACAAAAGGAGCTACTTAAGAATGCCCTTTGTGCTTTATTTTCTTTCAACTTTCTTGTTTTGATCTGTATCTCTAAATTCAAAGGAAACTTGCATGAGTTCCACTACACATTAAAAGCCAGTGGTGGGGAACTTGTATTTTTCCCTCACATGTACCATATGAATTTATTCAGAGGCAATGCTTAATATCTCAGCTCTTTCCCTGGATACAGAGATGTGCTATCCAACAAATCAACCAATCTCTTAGCGACTCCATGTTCTACTTTCCTTATAACTTGGAACTCTGACAAATGCGATGATAGATCTTTCTGAACTTCTGGATCAGCTTATAATATCCAAGTAAAGTTAATAGAAAATGGATAGATTCAACAAGGATCTTATTTCTTTGATTTTAAAATGTGTGAAAGACAGGTTGCTTATCATGCTAAAATTAATACTGAATGTGTCTGTAAGTGGAAACCCGGAACATTCAGCTTTACTGAGAAGTACATCCCAGGACTTATAAGCTAATTAAAATTCTGCCTAAACTTATATTTCAAATTACTATATTTATACTCAATTTATTTGAAATGAAGAGGAATAATACTCTTTTAAACTAAAGCTCACTGTTACGTTTCCTCAAAGAAAAATCCATAACGTGATGTCCTTTAAAACAAATCCCTTGGGTTTTATTAAGACAGTAAAATTACCAATATATGTGACAGTGGATTTTCTAATGGAAAGAGTTTTTTCTCTTATACACAAATAAAAAGATGAAGTATACATATTTTTTGAAGGAGTTTGTGAAGAAAATAAAAAAAAATCATAACTCCTAGAATATATCTTATTTATACAGCTGCCAAATCTTTCCACCAGCTTTCTGTCTGATAGAAATGCAGCTATGCCTGAATAATGTTGCTTTTTAATTAAACATTCTGTGTCTCTCAGCAAGTGAAAAATGAGCTAATAACAATATACTCATATGAAGACATCGGAGTTTTATTTTTAAATCTGTTACTGATGAGTTATGTGTGGGAATCACATATACAGAGGTTAAAAAACACACAGAATAATATATTATGCACAGATATACTATACTAATAATGGTTTCCTAAAGCATACAGGGAATTTAAAAAAGTCACATTCAATATAGCAGTTCAAGCATCGATTTCCAAATCCTTGACTATTAGGTTGGCTTTAATTAATTTAAACCTATTAAAAGACTTAACTCCAGAATGAAGGACTATTTCAATGTTTTAGAAGATATACAGATACATATGTCATGATCTTTCCTTAATAAATTCCTTGAGAATGGATCCATTTTTAAGAACGTAGTGCTATTAATTGTTTTTTCCAATTTAATTTAAAAAATCTATAGGACATATTTCCCTTTGACAATAATATACCAAAAGACAACTAAATTTCTTTGCTTAATAATAAAATCCACTTTTTAATAAAATCAGTTACTACGAAACATAGCAGTACAAAACATTTCCTATTTTATTAAAAACAATAAGGCTTACCATTAACTTTAATAAATAGATTATGAAGTTGAATGAATATAAGGATGATTCCTTTTGCATCGACTACGTGATTCTTCCCTGATGAGCTTATGCCCCATTTACTACTTTCAGTAGATTTGAAGAGTGATCATACCTAAGTCCAAATGTCCTATTTCTATGGCTCAGAGCCTCTCTCTTAGGAAACACTAGTTTATCACCTTTGCATCCCAATTCATAAGTGTATCTCCCAGGTATCTGAACATCACCATGCAGAACTTCACAAAAAGCAAGCCCAGAATATCCCTTCCCTCTCCTCCTATCTCTTTTTTTCCTTTCCACGTTCCTTCCTTCTTTCCTTTTTCCTCCCTTCATCCCTCCCTCTCTCCTTCCTTCTTGCCTTCCCTCCCTCGATTCTCATAAAATTTAAGCATATCTTGCAGAAGGTGTGAAATGTAGGCATGATTTCTTTTGCAGCAAATGAGAGAAGAAGCGTTCCCAAACACAGGTATTCTACTAGTTTGGATAAGCCAAATTAGAAACACACCCTTAGGGCAGAGGCCCTGGGCTATTTACTCACCAGTGGGTTAGATAGTTGTTCAAAGTTATCTTTGAGAGAGGCAGTGTAAAATTAATGATAACATTGGTCCTTTTTCTTGGGACAGTTCCCTATTCTATTTAACACTAGTATTATTAGGAAAAGCAACACTAAATTCAAATCATTTCTTTCTCCTTTTCTCCTCTGGTCAAATATCTCCTTTTGGACTCCTTTTCTTGGGCTATAGAGTTATCTGTCCATCCTTCTAAAGAACACTAATTTCAACACCTGTGTTTCAGGGGGAGTTATTGTCAGGAAATCAAAGTTGATTTAATCCTTTAAGGGAGATTCCCCCATGTGATTCCAATAGTCTCATACTTATTAAGTGGTTAGATTTAATATTTTGAAGCAATTTTCTGGCTCTCTTTCACAGAATGATTAAAAATGCAATGTGGTATCCCATTGCACACATACCATCCTCATCTTTGTTAGCCAAATACTTTTTATATAAAAGTTTGTCATATACTTTGATCTGACATTACATTAATAATTTATTTATTACCCGTACAAACATTTATGAAATAGGTAAGTTGTGTTATTAACAAATCAAGGGTTTCGGCGTTCCTTAATATTTTGGCATCAATGGTACGGTATCATCTTTTTCTTCATAGTATTGAGATAAAAGGAGATATGGTTAGCATGCATGAATGTTCTTATTTTGTTCATGTGTGCATTATAAGATAGTACAGCAAAGGGGCAAGAAAAAGCTAGTAGATGTTTGTATACTGATTCCTCAAGTGGAAAGATGAAATAAGCATCCAGTAATTTGAGATGACAAATTTAATGTTTTAACATAAATTTATATTTTGAAAACAAAAATATATAGTAAATTCATAATACAAACATCTTGAAAGTAAAACACCATTAAATAATTTTGTCTATTGAGGACAAATAGAATATAATAACTTATAATGCTTTAGGTGGAGGAAATGTTTTCTAAGACTGCAAACACTTAGTTTTTAGTTTAGAGTTTTATTTCTGTTTTTCCAAACTGCCATCCTCTAGCTTGCTATCCACTATCAGTGCACTACTCACCATTGGTAGGATATTTCCAGTTTCAAGTATGATTTTTGTTTTTTTTTTTCTTTATCCAGTGACACAGTGGGTCATCAGCCTCTCCTCCACTCACATCATTGGAAAGGAAAACTGCCAAGGGAAGATCCCAAGGTTAGCTTTCCTCATACAAGCTAAGTCGTCATATGCAAAGGCGAATTTAGACTAACTTATATTTGGAGCTATAGCTAAGAAAAGTGGTTTCTCATTCAAAGAACAGTAACAAAAGGGGCTACTTCACAGGAGAGATTACTCCAGCTTTTCATGACCTGATGATGTATATAATTAATTCCTCTTTGAGAGTGTGTTGCTTCATGTGGGTATCATTTTAATTTTCAAAGCCATATATAATATGATACCATAATTTGAAAACTTTCTCACAGATATAGTTTCTGCATTTTTTCCCAAACTCCACCTCCTGTACATTATACTAAGTAGTGGCAGAGTCATGAGCAAACCACAGCTAGAACATGACTCTCCTGATTTCTTACGAAGTTCCTTTTTCCTTGCTACCATGCAGCTATCATCGAAAACCACTTACTAGTACAACTAATCTGCAGAGGATTCAAGCACATATAATGGGTTTCTTAGTGCAGCATATAAGGGATATAATGTTTTAAAAATATTTTATAAATATTTTTATATCATATTAATCATTTTGCTCTATATCATCCCAACCACTGAGTTCATATAGAAGATTGTTTTCTTGGTAATTTAAAGTTCATTTGTCTTCAAATCTTGGCAAAGCCATAGTCTCAAAATCCAAGTTTTATTGAAAAAAAAAGAGTTTTCTAAATTTCCCAAATTCCCATTTTAATATAAAGAACCAGAACTGATAATCTTAAACATATAAGTTTATAATTATCTTCAGGGTTATACAATTTAGCAAAACTGACAACCAGCAGGAAGGGCTCTTCTGTTTGCTATAATGTGGCTGATGACCAGGATGGAAATTAGAACATGGATGTGGGCCAGGGAGGGAGCACAAGAGAAAAAGTGAGGCAAGAGATAAATTTGAGGCTTCCACTTGCCCCTTGATATCAAAACATTTAAAGAGTAGACTGAGGTTCAGTAAACACCCAGAGCAGAGAATTCTACCCCTCATTATAATGACCTAGTGAAAATAAATTGAAAGATTCTAAGACAGATTTATTGTGACATTAGAAGAGAATGCTGCTAAAAATGGTTGCATATTGTGAAAAAACTCATTATTTTGAAAAATTGACAAATAAAAGGAAAGATTGAAGCATTTATCCTGTGTTTCCTATATAAGCTTCACTAATGAGTAATAAAATAGTAGATCAGGGGAAGTTTCTTTTATAGAAACATAAAAAGGAATGATAAAATTAGAACAGCATCACTGTGAAATTGCTAAAGGATCTAGATAGAGCATCAAAGGCTGGTAACAGCCTTTAGCTTACAAAAGAGAAACAGGTAGACATTATCTGCTTACAGATGGAAAAGCAAAATATCACCCAGAATGTAGTACTCCCAAAAATATTAACTCTGAATCTAATTAAGCCCCAAGATTTAATTCCTAATTCAAAGGACAGAGGATCATGTAAACTACATCATACCATGCACAATCAATTAAATCTAAACCATAGGACAGAAGACAAATCACTTAGGTTCTTAAATAATTACATTATGGGAAGAGAAAGAAGACAGGTCTTATTAACTAAAAGAGATTTACAAAAATGTAAACCAATTATAATGTGCAGAACTTATTTGGGTTATAAACATACTAACCATGATAGACTAATTAGTACCAGACTATCAGTGTCATCGTAATGGTGGACAAAATATTTTAGCATCTTAGTCTGTGTGTGCTTCTATAACAAAATACCACAGGCTGGGTAATTTATAAACAGTAGAAATTTATTTGTCACAATTTTGGAGGCTGGGAAGTCCAAGATCAAGACATAGGAAAACTTAGTTGTCAGATGAGGGCTGTTCTTTGCTTCTAAGAATGTGCCTTGAACACTGCATTCTCTAGTGGGGAAGAATGCTGTATCCTCACAAGGCAGAAAGGAAAATAGGGGAAAATTCCCCTCTTCAAGCCCTTTTTTAAGGGCACACAACCCCATTCAGGAAGGTTGAGACCTCATGGCTCAATCATCTCCCTAAGGCCACACCTCCCAATACTATTGCATTAGGGAGTAAGTTTCAACACAAATTTGGGATGGGACAAAAACACTCAAATCATAGCACTCAATGTACATGCAAGGGATCTGCACCTGAGTGGTACCAAATAATCTTTCAGTGTGCAGTGGCAAGGATCAGATATTGGGACAACTGAAGTGATTGGGATCTGTGGATAAGGCCACAGTGAATAAGAAACTACAAGGAAGTGGGCGTTGAGAACTGTAAGAGTGGGAATCTCTCAACTTTGTGGCAAAACACAGATTGTACATGTTTAGTCAAGACTATCCAAGGTTTATATGTAACAGTTACTACAAGGTCACTAGGTCATTATAATGAGGGGTAAAGTAGAAGAAAGATACTAGGAGGTTTTCAAGATTAGAAAAAGAGAGCATTGCCAGGAATGTTGGGATTCCCATTCATTGCAAAGTAGAGAGATCTTCATAATATCATAGTAACAACTTTGGCGTCTAGCTAAGATAAGCTGTAAGGCATTAGAAGTAAGGACAATGCTTTAGAATAAGATCTATCTTAAACTCTCCTTAACAAAGATTGAAACCAAGCCTAACAAGATTGTTAAAGTGATAAAGTTTAGATACTGTGTTAAAGGATTTAGGAAATCCTTTGGGGTTTCCAAGATCTGCACTTAATACAGTGTAAGACTGAGTCAAGACAAGTTCAAGGTTATAAATCAGTAATTCATAAAGTTCAAGGTGATCAGCTAGTAATAAAAGAAGATTCAAACTTCTTTGAAAAAAAGGAGAATCCAAGCAAAGCTTCTCTAATAATGCATTTTCGTACATCCTGTATTTAATTTAAAAATCATCATATTAATAGTTTGTTAAAATCCAAAACTAAGAAAGGGAAACAATCAGAAAAAGAAAACTTCAGATGGAAGAAATGTTGAACTCAAAATACAAAGATTTTAAGGTAGCTATAATCATAAAATTTAAAAAAATTAAAGTTAAATATTATGTTAGTGAAAGCAGAATTGGAATTACAAAAAAAAAAAAGAATGAGAATTTCAAAATTGCTACTTAGACTAAGTGATATTCTGTGATCTATTTGAAATAGACACATCTGGTTCAGTATACCTGTAGTGAATTTTTATTATTTTGGAGCAGTAGTAAGATGCGTAAATGCTTGATTTTACACAATTTTTTGAAAAGTGTACTAATGTATGCTACCCACCAGCAGTGTGTGTGTTCTGTTGAACCACGTGGGTAATCACTAACACTTGGTACTATTTAAACTTCTGGGTGTGATAATTTTTATATATCTATTAAATCAATTTTTTTCAACTAATCCTTTAATTTTATCTGTTTGACTACCACTTACTAAGAGACGTGTGCTGAAATTTCCTACTCTTAACAGTGGATTTGTTGATTTCCTTTTGTAGTTCAATATTTTCATTACATAGTTCAAAGCTGTTTATTAGATACATACAAGTTTGGAATCACTATAACTTCATATTGAATTGAAACTTTCATCATTACACAGAGACTTTCTTTATCCCTAATCATAGATTTTGTTCTATTGTCTATTTTTGTTTGATATTAATACACCTATCCTACCTTCTTTTGAGTTAATATTGCATGGTACATCTTTTTTCATCCTTTTACCCTTAACCTTTCATATATATCTCTTATAAACTGCAGACAGCTAAATTTCACTTTTTATCTAGTTTGACTCTGTCTTTTAACTGATATTTTTGTTCATTTACCTTTTTTTGTGAATACAGGTATATTAGGATTTTGTTGCACCATTATATTTTGTACGATCAATTTGTCCTGCTTTTACTATTTATTTTTCTCCATTCTAATCTTCTTTTGGAAAATTGAAAGGTAGATTAAATTTAAATAAAAAGAGGCATTGCAGGGATGTAGAAGAGCAAAAGTTATAGCAAAAGAGAAAAAAATGATTCAAATAACTTGAAAACAAACCAATAATAATATTCCAAGATGAAAAAGATAGAAGGCAAAAAAGATAAATTAGAAATAAAGAGAATCTCAGAAGCCAGTCTAACAATATCATATAGTGCAACATATGCGTAACTAAAGTATTACCAAGAGAAGAAATAACACTGATTATAGCAATAAATTGTCAAGCTTGTGAAGCTAATTAAAGTCAATAGAATGAAAAATGAGGCTCTTACACTATCTCATAGCTTGGGGGCCTACAAAACTTGTCAAAATATGAAAAAAAAAAGAGAAGAAAGTAAAATTTGGACAGAAAAATATTTTAAAAAATAATAGTCAAAAATTTGAATTTTGATGAAAAATACTGACTTAAATATCCAAGGATATCAGCACAACCCAAACAGAATAAATATAAAGAAATCAACATTTATGCATACTAGAGGAAAACATTTCAAAATCAAAAAAGATAAAATTTTGAGACCAATGGGGGTACTTATTACAGAAGAACAAAAATAAGAATTACTACCATCTTCCTATTGAAACGACAGAAGTTAGAAAATAATGAAGTCACATCTTAAAGTGCTGGTGGGGAAGGGTGAGAAAGGGAAAAAGTTTTCATCCCAAAATTTTATTTCTAGTGAAAATAAGCTTCAAAAATCACGATATTTTAAAAATGTTTTCAAATCCCAGATAATATATTGCCTATATATCTGACATAAAAGCAAATGCAAAACAATGTCCGTCATGATGAAGGGGATAATACCCAATGAAAACTGAAATCTACAGGAAGAAATTAACATCAATGAAAATAATGAATAGGTAAACATAAAATTTGCCTTATTTCTTCTCTATAATTAAAAGCTAACAGACTTTTTTTTTTTTTATTTCAGAGTATTATGAGGGTACAAACATTAAGGTTACACTTTATGTCTTTGCTTCACCCAAGCAAGGGTTAGGGGCATGCCATTCCCCTGGTGTCCTTTAGTTGCGAGTTTGCTCCCCCATCTCTAATCCCTGGAGAGTATTTCTGCCATGTGAGCACCCTAGTGTTTATCAGTTAGTACCAATTTGATGGCGAGTACAAGTGGAGACGGACTGTTCAAAGCAAAAATAATGTAACTCTATATGGGGCTTGTAAAATATAATAAATGCACAAGGAATGAGGATGATTAAGTGAAATCACACTATTACAGATTACTTCAATTGAAACATAGTGTCAAAGGTAAAAATAGAAATAAAAAGTTAGAAGTGTGAATATCAGATGAGAACTGAGGAAGTGAAAGAGAAAGCAGAAAGTGTGGAAGTCAGGTTTGCAGTGTGAGCCATGCAGAGATACCTTTCCAGGAAAGGAACAACACAGAAGCAAATAAGCAAAAGCCACAAACAGGAAGATGACAGATTTATCAATAATTACATTCAAGCATGTCAATAATTAATGTTAATAATTACTATTGGGTAATAACTCCAATTAGTCCTGAGAAGTATTTAAGTCAAAACCATCCCCTCCAGTAGGAGTTAAGATACAAAAGCCTGGAAATACAAAGTGATGGTGGGAATGAGGAGCAACTGCAACTGCCATTCATTGCTGCTGCAAGTATAAAATGATATAACTATTTTGTAAAACAATCAGGCAGTTTCTCATAAAGTTAAACATGTGCTTACCATAATACCCCATGATTCTTCTTCTAGGCGTTCACTCAAGAGAAATGAAAACGAAATTGAAATACCTTTTCAGGCTCATTCATTTGATTCAGTTCTATGGGTCTCCTCAAAACTTGATTTCTCCTAAAATGTGATGTGAATCAGTATTTGAATTTTCACATTTCCAATCTTTTGAATCTTAACCATTCTACTGGAATAATGTGGTTTCAACTTTCATTTTTCTGAGAATTAATTGAAGTTAGTTATTTTTAATGCAATTAGTGATATGGTTTCATGTAATTATTGATATAGTGTTTAAATTTGTAATTGTTTTCCTTATGCTATATCATGATGTATTTATTTAGCTAGAAGCAATTCCCTAAGTCCATCTCACACACAAAGAGACAGAAATTAAGCCCCACTTCTTGAGGGGAAATGTATCAAAAATTTGTGAAAATATTTTTTTAAACAAACAGACTCTGCCTTTTGACATATTATATACATTTCTCCCACACGCGAACGCTCTCATCCTTAGAAAGTGTCCTCAAAGCCCATTGATTACAGTATCCACTTCAAACCCAGAGTCTTATCATCTGAATCATGTCCACATCAGGACGAGGCTCCTCAAGTGTAGTTCTTTAAATGTAGCACGTACAGTACAGTCTCTCTTTACCTGAACATCTATGAAATTAAAAAGACAAGTTATTTACCTCCACACAAGAAATACACAATTGTGGGATAGGCATAGGACAATCATTGTTGACATTCCTGCTTAAAAAAAAAAAAAAGGAGGATGAAAGAGACAAAAAGGTCACTGACAATAGTGATTCTGAAATCTAGCCTGGAAAATGCTAGAGTTCCTTGATGAATTGTGGCTCTGTGCTCTGTTCTCTTGGTTCTGTCCTCTACATCATCCTTTCTTTTTTATGAAGAGTAACATATATTGACATCTGAGTAACTTTCTCAGTCAGCTTCCTGATGGTAGAGTTTTAGAGGGTTACAAAAGACTCTTCCTGCTGTACCTACTGTCCATTTCAATCCAAGATGGGCGTACTTCCAATGCAGCTCTCTTGAAATATTTTGGATATCCTCGGAATCATTTTGTGTTTTACTCCATTAGACAAAAAATGCAACCACGTATCTCTTCGAGGTAGGTCTTTCTCTACACTGGACTTCTGCTGGGACTGCTGGAGTACAATACCCTTAAGTTTTCAAGAAGCACTATCTTTTGGTTGAGAGTATCTGGGAGGTACACTCTTAAGTTCATTAAAAGGGTTGTAATAAAAGACACTCTGAGACATAACTTTTGATCTTTTTGAGGGGTTAATAAAAGATTTTATAGTCATATCTTCAGTTTCGTCTTTGGAATATATTTTTCTTGCAGTATCCTGGATTTGATTTTTTTTCCAGAAATCAATTTTTAATTTTAGCATCATCTGCCTTATGAAGAGGTTGAGAAATCTCAAAATCATCAAGTCCTGACTTCTTAGTGTTTAATAATTTTGTATTTGTTCTTTCTTAACAGTTTATCTTTATCCTCTTGCATTTTACTCTAAGCAGCAAGAAGAAATGAAGGAGTACTTCTCTGTTTGGAAATCTCCATATTCTATCACCCAATTCACCAGATACATTTTCTATTTTCCATTTAACTGCTGGTAATAATATTGCTAAATTTTTTCCTCCTATGTAACAAAGATCTCCCTTTCTTCAGTTTCCAATACTCTTTTCTTCACTTTCTTGAGAGCCCTTACTTTCTCAAAATTCCAAAATTCTAGAAATAGTGTATTCAAGGTATTTTAAGATTTCACAAAACTCTTCTCAAAGCCTATTATACATTTCCAAAGCAATCCCCACATTTTAGCTTGTAGTTATTATAACAACACCTCACTTTCAAATGCAAAAATTTATATTCATTATCTATGGCTGCATTATTATCTGTCCCAAGGTTTTGCAGCTTAAAACAACAAATGCTTATTAATTTACTTTCTGAGGGTCAAGATTCTGGTAGTAGCTTAGCTGAGTGGTTCTTGTTCAGGGTTTTTTATGAGGTTGTACTTAAGATATATATCCACACAGCAGTCTTTGCAAGTGAGTAATGGTGGATCTGTTTGTAAGCTGATTAAGCTGGCTTTTGGCAAGAGGCTTCATTCTTTCAATATTGTGACTCTTCATAGGGCTAATAATGATAATGGATTCTCCATAGCAAGAGATTAGAGAGGCAGAGAGAGAGAGGAAGAGAGAGAAGGAGGGAGGGTAGGGAGAAAAGTGAGAGAGAGAGAGAGAGAGAGAGAGAACCCCCAAGAGAGAACTGTGAAGCCACAATCTTTTTAAGACCTAATTTTGAAAGTGGTATACATTCATTTCTTTTATAGCCTATCCATTCAAAGTGAGTCATTGAGTCTAGCAGATACTCAAGAGAAGATAAACTCTACTTCTATAAGTGAAGAGTATCAAAGAATTTATAGAGATGTATCAAAAACCACCAGAATAAGGAGATTATCTAGATCCTATAGGAATGAATATTTGGGTCACCATACCACCAATAGCATCAAGACCAGGCAAGGAATAAAGAAGAAAGGTATGAACACTAGCTGTTATTCCCTGAGTAAAGTTGTGAAAAAAAGGTTCTTTGCCCAGAGCATTTCTTTCTTATTTTTATATGAATATATTTGTTTATGATAACCAGTTATTTATGTTTTTCTTCTATCTCTCATTCCCCTAATGTATATAACATAAGCTATATTAATAATGGATAAATTTATATCTCAGAATATATGTTACAAGATACCAAAGATGGGTGTTATTGACCTAGAAAAGTTATCACTTAAAGACAGATAAAATATTCAAGTTCTTTCCCTTTGGGGAAGAGGGATAGTGTGTTTTCACTTGTACAAGGTGTTAGTTGCTTCAAAAGTATGTTTTTTCTATTGCCTTTCTTTTTAAGCCAAATATGGTTAAAAGAAATTTCTGTGGATTTCAGGTTAACAAGGAGTGGATGGTGGTGATTTTATATGAGTCCTTAGCTAAGTGGGAATTAAATGTTTCAATAGTTCCTGATAATGCCCAGATTAGGTTGACCTCAGATGAAATAGCAAAGGATTTGGAAGGCGTGGTTAAGTGGAAGCCATTATGTCTCTGTAACATAAGTCATCGTCATTCATATACTGTCTCATCTGCTTAGTACATGGCAGAATTCAGAACTGAAAACCTTTTGGCTCCCATTAGATTTCCCTCTTTATCTCTTCCAAGTCTTGGGTCAGGTTTACGTGTAGTTCTGTAGGAAATAGCACTAGTTTTTTCTGCAGCTCACTTGTACCAGGAAGGTTGGAGGCAGTGAGACACTGGCACAGGTCCAATTTATTCTCACTCTTTCCCACTCCACACCAAGTTCTTCTTCTTAACTGTTGGTCCTGCTGACCTATGGCAACTGTGGACTTACTACCTGATACATAGGTAGCAAATTTTCACAGATATCTTCACCAGCTCCCACAATTGAGTAAGATCAAATCCTTACAATTATTCCTTCTATCCATATCACTATGAGGATTTCTACTTTCTAAATAAAATCCAATATGATATCACAGATCAGTACTATGGTCTAATTACTCAAAAATATATCAAGATAGTTCCTGAAAATATAAATGCAATGCAGTCCTTATTAATGATGAAAATACTGCTATTCCTCCAGATTAGTGGTGCAAATTGGAGTCATTTTTCCTACAATAGTAAAAGGTGTGAGTCACTTGCACTCTCTTGTCTCTTGTATTTCAAGATTAACAATTCGAAAAAAAATTACTGAAATGAATTAAAATATGCAATCTGATTGCTTCCAAATTTAAAAGAAAATCTAATGTATTCTCAATTACCTTCAAAATTAAATCTAATTGATAAACCATAAAGCCTTTTCTCTCATCTAAATCCCCCTGTATGTATATATTCAGACTCACTCAAACTTCCCACTTGCCTCTTTGCAGAGTCATCATGTTTGTTAAGGCACATCGCTTGTATGCATGAGCTTTCCTCTGCCTGGTATTACCTTTTACTGGCCTTTTCTCGGCTAATGTCTTCTAATATATCGATGATAATATCATGAAGCCTTATTACCTGGTCAGATTATCTTCCTTGTTTTCATGTTCTAACATACGTTCATACAAATATTTATTTATTGCATTTTATTTATCTGTCTTCCCTACTATAATTGTCAAACTAATGAATAAATGGAGTAATTTATGTGCCATTAATTATAGGGATAAAATAGTAACTAACAATATGTCCTTGGAAACTTAAATACCATAATTTAGATAGTTAGACAACATGGTGTTCATTCACTGCCTTCCTAACAAAGGTAACTTTGACAATAGGAATTGAGCTCTGCATGGATTCTGTGTAATGCTTGGCACATTGCAGGCATTCAGTAAATACTGAAAACCAGGAAACAACTTTAACATCAACAACTAGAGCAGACAGTTAGACAATAAACTTATTCTATAACCCTAAAAATGAAACTAAGAAAAGTAAAATATTGCTTAGAACATGAAATGTAACAATTTTCTTTATTATCTAAAATGTGTTAGGAAGGCTGTTGATATTTTCATTTTGGTAAAATAAAAAGGTAGAGAAAGACATTACAGGAAAAGAGAAACTGAAAAATGCCTTTTGCTGTGAATACTTAATAATGATTATGTGCAATTCTCTTTCTAATGCCAGATATTTTGTGATTTAGTTTGCTGCTGAGAATGAGTCTAGGAGTAAATATATAATATGGATTCTCTCTTCACAGAACTACACATTTGAAAAGATATAGTTATAACTCAACATGTACCTTTGGTGTATTACAGAGTTTTATTTTCTCAGACATGTACGATTATTATTACTAAAATAAAAACAAATACAGCCTAACAAGGCAGTTACTTATGTAGAATTTGGAGTAGCTGTAGCTTGATTTTCCACACCCATTATTTCCCACAGAAGTTGTGAGTATAATGTCTAAAAAATAAATCACCTTTTAAGATAATATCACTTCCTCTTCAAAACCTAATAATTATATTAGTATAAAGGATGGAATAAATAAAAGCTTTTGTTTATTCTACTTAGATACATGCCAGTACTGGCAATTTTATGTTTATTTTTTTAGGATACTAGAAAGTCCCATGACCCCAAAATAGTTTGTTGTATGCTGATAGCTGATATTCTTTAATGATGCAAAAAATTAATATTTCATAATTTAAGATATAGAAATAAATGTTAATATTCTTATTGTAATGATGAATTAACAATGCAACCACCCATTCTGGGCCTGGTTTCCATTGAAAAAATACAAATAAATCTATTATCTGCCTCATAAATGTGTAGTGAGATGTAAACAACATAAAGTGTGTGAAGTACTAGACAAATTCCACATAATAAGCACTTAAAATCTATTAGCTCAATATATTTTAGCTCCTAAATCTATATTTGCTTCTAAGTATTCATCATTAAATTATTCCAGAAAGAAAGTTTGAATTGGAGTGGAGAAGAGTGAAAACTGAAGAAGTTTCAAACACCGGTAAGGGGAACTCGGTCACAGGAGTAGAAATTCGTAGTATAAGGTTTGCAAAAAGCACCAGAGAACAGTTTGAAAACGTCAGAATTGACTTGGAACTGCCAGAACCCCAGACGATTTCAGCTTGTAACATGGGGTTGTACTATAGTAAGTTTATTAAGCACTTTGAAGCTCAGTTTTATTATCTTGTGAAATGGGATTAATAATATATATTTTACTGAGTTACTGGAATAACGATGGTAAAATTCTTATCAAAGAACCATGGTCATAACTATAGATTTAAAAAGTTAACAGATAAGTTATAACATATTTAGGCATTATAATCGTCCTTTTCAAGATGAAGAAAGTTGCTCAAAATGTTGATATGACGAAAGTATATTGCAACCCTCAGGCAGTAGAAACCGTGATTGGCAGGTTCCTCTTTATATCCCTTTACTCAAATACAATGAGTGGCACATGGGCAGGAGTGTAGAAATACCGAATTATTTGATGAATGAATAAATAATGATTTGCCCAAGATCAGATGACAATTTGGTTGCTAAGCAAGTATTCAGATTCTTGAATCTGGGGCATTAATTCACTCTCCCTGAGTTCTTAATTTTCCATTCCCACTCCTCCCCCTTTCTCCCCTTCTCTCTCTCTCTCCCCACCCCCAACCTCTCACATGCTCTGATATAACTAATTTCACTGAGAAGTCAAGTGATATGTTGTATAATGATGAATTGACCTCACCTAAAGAAAGATCTGGTCTTTACCTTCAGAATCCTGAAAGATCATGCCTGATAAGAGTGTCTTTGTTTTCCTGGGTGGTTTGTCCACTGGGCAGTCTAACAATGTGATTTGTAATGGGTACTTTGGGACACAGATATCAGTTCCAATCTCCTGAGAGCCTAGAGACTAAATTCATTAGCCCAAACTCCAGGAAGGGCTAGAGACTAAAGATCAACCACACAAGCAGTATGTGATCAAGCTCCAATAAAACTCTGGACACGGAAGGGTCTAGTGAGCTTCCTTGTTTGAAAATACTATATGAGCATTGCCACAAATAGTGGCCTGGAAGGGGTAATGCTGTCCATGACTCCAGAGCGAGTGGACCAGAAACTTGACACTTGGACCACTCTATGGGTCCCTGACTTGACTCATTTTCATTTGTACCCTTTCGCTATTCTAAAGCCTGTAGTAGTAAGTATTACACTGTCCTGAGCTCTGAGCTCTGTGAGGCATGCTAGTGAATTATTGAACCTGAGAGTGGCCATGTGAAATCCCCAATTTTTCATCAGCTGAAATGAAGGTGTCCTAGGGACTCCCAGACCTGCGGTGGTGTCTGAGGGAGGACAATCTTATGGGAATCATTACCTCTGACTTCGCAGTTTGGCTAACTCATTGTATACACCATAACACCATTTCCTTCTCTAGACATCCAGACATTACTATTACACCCATAAAAGGTGACTGTTTCAGTTTTAAATGGCTTCTTTTTTTTTTATTTGCACTTCACAAATTGCTACAAATAATGACACATTATTATGTATTTTTCCCATGTTGGGGCTATCTCTTTTGTATTTGTTTTTCATGAAATTTCTAGTTTCTCTCTAAGTCTGATGTACTGCTATCTTCCGTTAATTGGTCTAGGATTGGACTAGATAGAATAACTTTCTCTTTTTTAATTTAACCACTTGTTTTACTAAAGTACATATTCAAGGAAGATCTAAAAAATATTTTATGGGAAGTAAACTTTGAATCTTAACATATATAAATATAATTTTATACTACCCTCATATTTTTGATAATTCAACTGAATATAAATTTGCAGAAAGGGAATTATTTTCCCCAGAACTTTGTACACCATGCTCTATTGTCATACTATTATAGATATAACTTCTCTTTTTTCTCTTAAAATTCTTATCTATTTAATATTTCTTTACAGATTTGGGAGATTTCCTCATCTTTATCTTCAGATCCTACTAGTGTGCTTTCTTGCTCACTGATCCTCAGCATGTGGTGCAGTAACTGATATAAGTAGGCTCTCAGTGCATATATATATTGATCCTTTATTAACTGGGTTCTATGTCCTTTCTGTATCTCATCATCATTTATAAGAATTTTATTATAAAATATACAAAATGCATATTATTTAAGCAAATAGTGTGTCTTTTTAATTAAAGAAAGACTTCCTATGGAGGTGATTACTGAACATATTTATACATTTTTCCATTTTGTTTGTTTCCTTAAGTCATTATAATCTCTATTTGAAGCTATTATGAAATTGCGTCTTTTTCATTGACAGTTTCATTCTGAGACAATTCTTTTGGAGTTTTAGGCATTTTAGTTCCTCATTTTCAGCTAGTGTGATTACTCTGATCAATACATAAAAACAAGCTTACAGGCAAAGATTATATTATTTGGGATATACAATATTTGTTCTGAAATTTCTATATTAAATTGGTTCCTTTTGAATGTTCCTTATTGTAATATATTTAAGGAAAATGTATACTTTAAAATTCTATATGTATAATCTAGATAAATAGATACAGTTAATGTATTAATTCACTAAAAATGTATAATAGCACATGTATCAGAAAAAAATATAAGTACTGGGATAAAAAAGATGAATAAGGTATATCTATTAATTATATCATATTATTAACTATAAGTATATTAGGTTATATAAGTATATCTATATCCTTATGTAAGTATATATCACTCATGCAAGTATATATAACTTATAAAGTATATATGCTATTAAATATGAGTACTTTGAAAATATTTAATTTAAACACAATCATTGTAACTTTCTCAAAGGAGGACATTTCAATGACTTCTAGAACCTACACAAAAACAAAAAGTTTGATGCTTAGAATGTCAACAACATAAAAGTTGAAACACTGTATCACATTATCTGAATAATGATGAAAATTATAGCATAGTAAATACATAAATCAGTAATATAGTTGTTTATTATCAAGTGTTATATACTGTACCTATTTGTATGTGCCATGATTTTATACTACAGGCAGTGCAGTTTGTTTACACCAGCATCACCACAAACACATGAGTGACGCATTATGCTTTGATGTTACAATGCTTACAACATCACTGGGAAATAGGAATTTTTTTAGCTCCTTTATGATTTTAGGGGACCACTATCATATATGTGGTCAATTGTTTACTAAAATGTTATTTTGCAGTGCATGACTATATGTACAATTTTATTTGTCAATTTAAAAATAAATAAATAAAAGGGGAAAAAAGAAAATCTCTTGTCACTGAAAAGGAATGTCTTACTCTGTGTGTGTGGTTATGCTTGAGGCATATGTAGACTTTTAGAGAAATACTTATGATTAGAAATGGTGTACTTATACCTTGGAGCATTCATTGCCTAGCACGATGAATTTTTAAATGAGGATGATAAGAATCTACTGAACTCCAACAATCAGGTGAAGTAGTAAAAAAAAATAGTAAAAGGAAAGAAGTTTGCAGCTTAGAACTTATTTTCTAATATGTTAGTTATGCAGCTCAGTCACAATATACTGGAGTGTTAAATGTCAGTTTTATTTTTAGCAAACATATGATGAAAAGTCATTTCATACTAGTAACCATAACATTTATATTCTACCTTTTATAAGGCATATAAAAATCATATCATCTGCATTTTCTTTCTTAAAGCCAAGATTAAAAACAAAATAAACAGATTAAGTTATAATGGATATAGAATAACAACACTGTCACAAAGAAAAAAAAGAAAATTTTGCAAAAAACCCAACCAAACCAAAATACCTTGTTAAAAGACTGGAAAGAAACTAAGGCAACCAATACTTAACAGACACGTATCCCAGACCCAGAAATGGAAAAAACAATTCAAAAATATGAAGCGATGGACATTTTGCAGTTACTTTTTATCTCAAGATATTTGTCAAGTCTAGGCAAAGGACAAGGAATTTAGGATCTGGAAAAAGGCCCACACCAAGAGCCACTACCTGGGGAAGGAAACTGAACAGAGATACGACATTATCCCTGGGCTGGAGAGAAAACAGATAGACAAGAAATAGCTAGGATTCCAGTGAGAAAGGGGGTGGGGAATTGAGTTCAATACTTTGTACATTTTCCCATCAAGGCATTTGCCTAACTCTGATGTGCTGGAATTTAAGACACAAAGAAGAAAGCCTCAAAAACAAACAGAAAACCCTGGAGAAAAGGTTTAGTTTTTAGGAACTGACAGCGGGTGGAAATTCACTGGGGAACATCCCAGACTCTCATTTATGATATGAGAGAAGAGTAGCGAGTTCAGGGACGGAAGTAGCTTTGCTATTTTCAAATAAACTTTGAGCCATTCAGTTCCTAATTGATAGCATTGATCAGTCCCTTCTCTATCTGCTGCTATTGGCTGAATGTCACTAGAGGAATATAAAGTCAGAAAACTCTGTAATTTTTTCAAATATATTGTTTACAATTTATTATATAAGTTTTGCAAACAGATCAGAAAAGAGATTGAAATTCAAAAGGAAAATCAAATATAAACAGCCTCATTGATAAACCTTAACTTGCATTTATGAGAATACTTTAAACTAGACATGATTAATATTTTCAGAAATAGGCTAAAATACATAATCTGAAAGTACCATGTTAACAAATGACTCTAACAGCAGAATAGACATAGCAGAAAAAGAATTAGTGTATTGAAAAAAACTGAAAGGTAGATTAATAGAAATTATTTAAACTGAAGCATATAGAAAAAGTAGGGATTATAAAAAGGACAATAAATGATTTATAAAACAAAGTAAATAGGTCTAACTTATTTTTAACTGGAGTTCTAGAAGGAGGAAAGGGAATGGAACAAAAGCAGTATTTGAAGAAATATTGACCAAGATTTTTCCAAAACCGAATACTGACACCAAGCCATAGGAGCAAGAAATTTTGTATACTCAAAGAAAGATGAATACAAATAAATCCCATTTGGCAATATTATGAATTAACAAGAGAAAATCAAAGACAAAAATAAAATTTCAATAGCAGCTATGAAAAGTGACATAGTACCATTGTAGGAGCATATAGAACCTACGGAAACCAGAAAACAATTGGAAAACATAGTCAATTGCAGAGAAAACAAAGTCCTGACAGTTCTATATCCAGCAAAAATATCATTATTAATGGAGACAAAATAAAGATGATTTCAGACAAGTAAACACTGAGAAACACATATTAACATACCTGCTCTTAAAAAAAAAAGAAATAGTATTGTTCAGGCATAAAAAGAATTATTCTAGATGAAAGCACTGGATAGATGCAGGAAAAAAAATATACCCAGAAGGATAAATGTGTGGATAAATATATTGACTGCACAAATAATAATTATAATGTAAACATTAAATATATGTAAGTTAAAATGCAAGAGAACATAAAGTGTGAGATTTTAACATTATTGAAAAATTATTTAAAGTAATAATTTATATTGAACTAAAATAAATCCAGACTCATCATGTTTAATTTTCCATTGCAATCATTTAGCAAAATAGTATACATAGAATAAGCTAATTATATAATAAGAAAGAGTAATCCAAAAAAAACAAGAAGTGAAATATATGCCATAAAAATAAGAAGATGGTAGATATAAACATTGTACCATTCTCTCTATTTATATAATGTTTATGTCAGTAACTGTATTAAGTGTAAAAAAAGCTAAATACACAAATAAAAGACTAAGATTGTCAGACTAGAAATTTATTTTTCACAGATCTGGAGCCTGGAAATCTAAGATCAAAGTTCCAGCTGATTTAGTTCTTGATGATGGCTCTCTTCCTGCCTGGCAGATGGCCATCGTCTTCCCACATCTTTACATGGCCTTTCCTTGGTGCATGCGTGCATGCAGAGAGAGATTTCTTTCATCATCTTTTTTATAAAGTCACAAACTCTATTGAATTAGAACACCACCCTAATGACTTCATTTGTCCTCAGTTACCTTCTAAAAGTCCTACCTCCCAATACAAACGCACTGGGGGTTAGTGCTTCAACATAGAAACTTTGGGGGACAAAATTCAATTCATAGCACACATAATAATATGGATTCAGATATATTAAACAAAAATTGAATTAGTGAAAAGTAGACATAGTTAAAGCTACATTCATAGTGAGAGATTTCAACACTTTTTTTTCTCAGCTGATCAAAAAAGCTGCAGATATTAGGAATGATGTGGAGTATTTACACAGCAAAATTAACAAATTTGACCAAACCTTCATATATAGAACACTGCAATTAACAGCAAGAGTACCTGTTCTTTTTTTTTTTTTTAATTCAGGATATTGTGGGGGTACAAAGGTTTTGGTTACATGTAATGTGTTTGCCTCGCCCAAGCTAGAGCTACAAGCATGCCCTTCCCCCATACCATGCACTCCATTCCCATTAGTTGTGGGTTTACCCCTCATCCTCCACCCCCCACCTGACAGACACCCAATGAGTATCACCACCATGTGAACACCTTAGTGTTGATCAGTTAGTACCAATTTGATGGTGAGTACATGTGATACATGTTTTCCCATCCTTGTGATATCTCACTTAGAAGGATGGGCTCAATCTCTATCTAGGATTATAAAGAGGTGCTAGTTCACCATTATTTTTTGTAGTTGAGTAGTATTCCATAGTATATAAATACGACATTCTTTATACTACACATAGCATATTTTCCAAATTTGATTCAATACATGTTCACAAGGCAAATCAGAAGAAATTTCATGAGATTGAAATCCTTTAGGATATGTTCTTTGATCATAATCAAATTCATTTAAAATTAGTAATAAAATAAGAAATCTAAGTGATTTGGAAATTAAGTAACTTATTAAAAAATCTTATGGTCAAAAATAAAGTATCAAGTAGGACAGTAAATATTTTGAAATAAATAATGAAAGCATGTCATTGCAAAATTAATAATATTCAATTAAGATAGGGCATATTGAAAAATTTAGAAACCTAAAATGCATATATGAGGAAAGAAAAAAGCTTCCCCAAAGATACTATATGTCTATCTCAAGTCATTTATAGAATAAAATTAATCCAACATGAATAAGAGGAAAAAAGATGAAAATAGAAATTAATAAAAATAGAAAAAAACTATTGTAGAAAAATCAACAAAATAAAAATGTTTTTAAAGACTAATAAAATTAATAGAACCCTAGCAAGATTGATGAACAAAAATAAAACAAAGACTAGTCCTAATTAATCTATACTAGCAATAAAATGAGACCCATCACTACATTAATACCAGATATTAAAAAGATGTAAGATAATATTATTAATAATCCTGTAGTAATACATTGAAAATTTAAGTTTAAATGGAAAAATTCCAAGAAGCACACTTTACAAAGGTTTTAAAAAAGGTATAACTTTATTTAAAAATAGATCCACATTTAAAACTTTTCTTAAAAAGATCTCTAGGTTCAAATTACTTCACCAGTAAAATTTTTCAAATAACAAAAGAACACCAACTTTAGACAATTCCAATGAATCACAAAAGAGAAAATACTTCTGAATTGATTTTATGAAGACAACATAAACTTACCATTAAAACATGACAACAAAATACAAAAAATTGAGTTTATACACTAATATTTCTTTTGAAATATATGCAAAGATTCTAAACAAAACATTAGTAAGTAGAATAAGAATACAGTGATATATTAAAAGGATGATGCCTCATGACCAAGTTCCTTCCAGGAAAACATGTTTGGTATAAAGATCACAAGTCAGGCAACATAACCAGCCAAATCAATAAAAAATAAATAAAAAGGAGGAGAAAAATTATATGATCATTTCAATACATGGTGTTGATAAAATTCAACATCTATTCAAGTTAAAGCCTTTCAGCAAATTAGAAATAGAAAAGAATTTTCTTATCTGAAGAAGAATTTTGTTTTGGCTGCTTATAAAATAGCTCCCAATAATCCCTGCCTCTTGGTATTGGTGCCCTTCTGTAACACTTTGCCTTGTGTGGGGCCTTAGCTAGCGCCTTCTAATGAATAAAATATGGTCAAATTGATAGTGTGCTACTTCCAAATTAAATTTTAAGAGACTGTGACTTCTCTCTTTCCTACTCCCTTTCTCAATCTATCCTGCTTTCTCACTTTGATGAGCCCAGATGTCATTTTGTGAGTTGTACTCTGGAGAGGTCCATGTAGCAAGAAAATGAAAGCTGTCTCCAGCCAACATACAGTGAAAAACTGATACCGTCACTCCAACAACCCATGAGGAATTGAATTCTGCCAGCCAAAACTGAATGAGCTTGGAAATGAAGCCTACTTAGGCTGAGTCTTTTGAGAGTCCTGAGCCAATTGAAACAACTAAGCCACACCTAGAATCTGGATGCCAAGACATTGTAAGAAAATAGATATCTGGGGAATTTTACTTTTTTTTTTTATTTTATTATTTGATAGGGTCTTGCTCTGTCACTCAGGCTAGAGAGCAGTGGTGCAATCGTAACTCACTGCAGCCTCAATCTCCCGAGTTTAAGGGATCCTCCTGCCTCAGCCTCCTGGATAGCTATGACTACGTACATATTGCCATATCCAGCTAATTTTTTTATTATTTATGAAGAGGAGGGCGTCTCTCTATTTTGCCCAGGCTGGTCTTGAACTCCCGACCTTGAGCAATGCTCCAACTTTAGCCTATCAAAGTGCTGGGATTACAGGCATGAGCCACCACGTCTGGCTAATTTGGGAATTTTTAGCCATTAGTTTAAAAAGTAATTCTTAAAATAACAATAGAGGACTAATTTAAGTATCTACAGAAAAGAAACCTACAGCAACTTCAATATTAATGATAAATTCTTGAAACTTTTATTCCTAGAATTGAGATCAAAACAAAAATACTTGTTATCACCATTTTTAGGAGGTCATTTTTCTTGGAGATTCTAGGTAGTACAACCAAAAAAAAAAATGAAATTAAATACACAAAATTTGTTAGGTAGATATAAAACTATCCTTATTTATAAACAATATGATATACAGGTGAGAAATCCAAAAGAATCAACATATAAAAGTATAATAAATATTTTAATTAAAATTTACTGGGTATAAGGTCAAAATACAAATGTCAATTACATTTTTATAGACAGAGACAAAATTCAACAAGAAAACAAACTCAACAAGAAAAAGCCAATGTGATCAAAACATGGGCAAAAGATCTGAATAGACATGTCTCAAGAAGACATAGAAATGGCTAACAGATGGGTGAATAAATGGTCAGCATCACTAATCATCAGGAAAATGCAAATCAAAACTTCAGTGAAATATCAGCTCACTCCAGTCAGAACGGCTTCTATCAAAAAATTAAAAGATGACAAGTTTTGGCTAGAATGTGAAGAAAAGGGGACCCTTACACACTGCTGGTGGGACTGTAAATTAGTATAGCTGTTATGAAAAATAATATGGAGAGTCATCAACAAATTAAAAATAAGTGACTATAAAATCCAGCAGTCTCACTACTGGGTACATATCCAAAGGAAATGAAATCAATATGTCAAAGAGATATCTTTACTCATATGTTTATTCTACACTATTTACAATAACCAAGCTATGGAGTTAACCTAAATGTCCATCAACAAATGAATTGATAAAGAAAATATGGTATAAATACATAATGCAATATTATTCATCCATATAAAAGAATAAAATCCTGTCATTTGGAGCAACATGGATGAAACTGGAGGACATTATGTTAAATGAAATTAGCCAGAAAGACAAATGCTATATGATCTTATTTACATGTTGAATCTAAAAAAATTATTTCCATAGTAGAGAGTAAAATAGTAATTACCAGAGGTTGAGGAATAGAGGGGAAGTGGGAGATGGTGAGAGATTGATCAATGGGTACAAAGCCATAGTTAGAGAGAAAAAATAAGTTCTGGTGTTCTTTTGCATAATAGGATGGCTAGAGTTAATAATGTATTATATATTTCAAAATAGAAGAGAGGTTTTTCAATGTTCTCATCACAAACCAATGATAAATATTTAAGATAATTGATATGCTAATTATCCTGATTTGATTATTGCTCATGGTGTACATTTATCAAAACATCATGTGTACCCCATAAATAAGTACAATTATTATGTGTAAATCAAAAATTTAAAAAAATCAAACACTTAGAGATAAATCTAAGAAAATGTATTCGGAAACTCTATAGTAAAACCTATAAAACGTTTTTGAAAGACATTGAAAACCTGTAGACATAATAGGATATACTTTGTTCATAGTTGTAAAATTCAGTCTTTTAAAAATGATAGTTCTCCCTAAACTGATCTATAGATACATTGATACACCAATCAAAGGTCTAAATGGATTTTTGAGACACTGACAAGCTGATTCTCAAGTTTGTATGAAATATAAACTAAAAATATAAACTAAGAATAACCACAATAATTTTGAAAAAAAAAACTGCAGCACAATTCACAATTGCAAAGATGTGGAATCAACCCAGTCGCCCATCAATTCACAAGTGGATTAATAAAATGTGGTATATGTATACCATGGAGTACTACTCAGCCATAAAAAAGGATAAATTAATGCCTTTTGCAACAATTTGGATGGAGATGATTTTCCTAAGTGAAGTATCTCAAGAATGGAAAAACAAATACCACATGTACTCATTATTAAATTGGAACTAACCGATGAGCACACATGTGCACAGAGGGAAGCAAAATTCAGTGGAAATCACTCAGGGGGTAGAGGGGGGAGGGGGAGGGGCAAAAACTAACTAATGGGTACAATATACACTATTTGGGTGATGGGCACACCTATAGCCATGACTCCAACATTACAAAAGTGACCCATGTAACAAAAAACATTACTTCCTTAATATTTTGAAATAAAAAAAAATGGAGATTTACACACCCACTCTGAAAGCTTATTATTAATGAAGTAATTAATTCATTTTAGTATTGGGGAAAGGTTGGATATATAGGTCAATGGAACAGAGTAAAGTTCATGAACGGACCATATATGTACATCTGATTTAAGAAAAAGTACTGCTGTAGTGCAATGAAGAAAGCATGGTCTTTTCAATAAAGAATTGAAATTGTCTAATTGTCTATCTATATGGAAAAATATGACTTTTGTCCCCTTCCTCATACTGTAAACAAAAATCAATTCCAAATGGATTGTATATATAATTATGAAAGGTAAACCATAATTTTTTCATAAAAATCGGAGCAGAGTTTTTAAATTGAATGTGCACACACACACATATAACACATAAATACATCATAAAGAATATTTTTGAAAAATTGGATGACATTAAAATTAAATCATTTTTTTTCATTAAACAACCACTATTGAGTTAAATGTGTAGTCAAGACAGGGAAAACATTCACAAAGATAAATATGACAAATTATTAATATAGAGAATATAGAAATAACTCTTATAAATCATTGCAAGAAAACACATAACACCAAAATGAATACCAAATTAGGAAAAATACATGGAACAACATGGATGAATCTAATAAACATTCATAGAAAGTTCAATAACAGGCAAAATTAACCTATGGTGTAAGAAATTAGGGGAGGCATTATCTTTGGTGTGTTGATTAGTAATTAAAAGAAGGCACAGTGAAGATTCTGGGGTTTTAATAATCTAATTTTTGCCCATCACTAATTATATAAGTATACAAAATACAAAATTTCATACTTACAAAATTTAATAAACTGTGCACTTAATCTTTGTAATTTTGTGAATGTCCTCTTTGTATGATACACCTAGTAAATACTTTATTGTTCAAAATATCTGTATTCTAAACATCATTCTAAATCTTTTACCTCAAATAACTCTTATCCAAGATTCCCAATCACTGCCATTTTTTGATATGACTGAGCCAGTATCAGTCAAAGCATTTAAAATTTTGTTCAAAAGTATTCTGTTTATGTGTAAATATTACAGAAAGGATAATTTTACATTGGTATACAAACACACAGACACACACATCTATCATTGGAAGTTAAATTTATGTAGTTATTATTTCTCCAGGCTTTCCAAGACCCAGGACTTGAGGATGGGATGGGATTATAATAAAAATCACAAATGCAATAACCGTATCTGAAGCTCTAGTCCCACTTGCTATCTAAATAGTCTGAGCCCTGTACAATATTGTCTTCCCTAATCCCTTTAAGTCCTGTAGTCCCCAGGTGTTCTTGTCATCTTACAAAAGCTCTGTCAGCTCACTTCCTATCTATTATTTTCTTCCTTGTCTCTTCCTTTGGCAAGGTCTGCTGCAGAAGCCTGCGCTGCCCATAAAATTTCCAAAGGTTGCCCACTGCGGTTACTGCTTCAGCTGGCACTCATTCAGAAGTGCTCTAAAGCTTCCCCACTGTGTGAAAACCCCCCTGCCGTGACAACCCTACCATGCCTGACTCCCCTCTGATGTTCTAGTGTACAGGATGTATTGCTGCTCTTGTCAATTTTGCTGATGCCCAGTACTGGCCTCTCTGCCATGATTCTGAAATTTATCATCTAGGTTTAGGGCAATAATAAAAGCATATTCAGACAGGAAAATCTTCATATTTAAAACTAAACCAAACAAAAATCTCTAACACATATAACAAACTGCACAGATACTGGTTATGCATTCTGTCAAAAATCTGCATTAAAAGAATAGAATTTTTTGAAATTTTTAAGTACAGAGTACTGAAATTTCAGAAGCACAGTTGCATATAAGGATTAAATATGCAAATATTTATAGAAATTATTTAGTGCTCGTTTGCTCTAGTGCTTCTTTATTTTTCCATATTGACTATTTTTCATTTTCTACTATACTCTAAGTTGTAACTAAAAGGAAAGGATTAAAAAGTAGCAAAGGAAAGAGATTTTTAACTCTAAAATTTAAGATCAACGTTGAAAAAACAATTAGTATTCTAAAACTTCCATTCTAAAACATTTAAAATTATGTCAATTCTGAGGACTTATATGAATATAAAAACAATTCATTGATACTTAAACAAGTATTGTTTTTTAACCACGTTTGAAATAAGAAGACAAAAATAATTATAATATCATGAGATTTAAATAACAAAAGTAAATTGCAATAGCTGTTATTCTAATAGTGAATTAAAATTACTTTTCGAGGAAATGCTTGCAAATTACAAAAGTAAAATTATTACATATTTGAAAATAATTCTGACTGGAGAAGGTTTTCATAGACTAGATACACCAAGGAAGAATTTCACAAAACTGGCTATTCCAAGACGATTTTGCATAATATCTCATTTGTCAAATTGCATGAAAACATGAAGAGTGAATGATAAGATATTTTGTGACCAATTGGTACAAATTTAGAAGTTATCAGATTTTCTAAGAGGCTGAAATATTCAAAGGTCAGATTAACCAAAACCCTTCAAAATGGCCAAACATTATTAGGGTTGGAGCAAGATAAGTTTATCAAGAATGGATAGCTTGTAGCATGCTATAAAATTTTGCAAAAGAAATCACTGGAAATGAAATTTTTTGAGGTTATTTCAATGGCATTACGAAGTCTCACTATTTATCCTTCCAATAAAACAAACCATTCGAGTAAACTCACTAATCAATATCGCTTCATAGGAGACTATGCAAGCACCACCATGCAGGCCTGTGCTAGTTGTGTCCTGTGTGTGACCCATGAAGGGAGTGAATGGGGGCTGAAAATTAAAATTAAGCTTCGACACCTCTCATATCTGTGCCATCAGGTGCAGGTGTGCTCCTACAGGAACATGGGCATCCTTAGAATTAGCTCAAAGGTGAAGGCTAAAGATGGCTATGGAGCACATCATGAGTATTTGTGTGTATGCATTGTATATTTTCTTTATAATTAGGGATGAATTCAAGTTGTAAGGTCTATCTCAAAGAACAAAGCATGAGGTATACCTCTCAGAGTAGTACCTCTTTAACACAGTCACTAACCATTTAGTGTTGTTTTCTTTTGTTTCTTAGTCTCATTGACTACAAGACTCTAAGAGTAAGAAGTGGTCTTTTGCCCCTAGTCCAACACATCTAACCAATTCTTTAGACTCATAGAACTCTTTTCAGTTTCTGAGCATACAAAGTTGGAACGGGGGTATGTTGTTTAAACTTGAGGATCCTATTACAACATTTTCATAGAGACCAGCCTATTTTTAGAAGGTTGAGCATGAAAAGTTCTGCCATGATCTGACCAGGACCTTTCAACAAAAGCATCCATCATTCAGTAAGTGATGCAGCCATTTTTCTCTCTCCCCTGGTGACTGAACTTGATGAGTTTAGAGATCCATGAAGGCGCTGGCACCTGCATCCTTCTTTTGGTATCTGGTAATGCTTTCCCATACTGCAGCCCTATTATAGAAGGTCAATATGCAGTCAGTGAATGAATGCATGCCTATAAAGAAAAGTGATCAAGGATAGAGATATCTGCTGGTTATTTGTTGAAAAGAGGCTACTTGTTGAAAAGGTTGAAATTTTCATTCTTATCTGAATGAATGTGCCAAACAATGTATAAACATCTTCTGGCGAAAGTAACTCAAATCCAGTATTTCGAAAGTAAACTTAGCCTTCATTAAAAGTATTTGTCAAGAATACATAAAGGACAACTAGAAATGCATTTGCTGCTTTAAATTCATCTGAGGGAAAAACAGTCTGTTCAACAGCATCAATTGAATATCTACCTTGTGTTAATATTATTTAGAAACTTTTTTAAATACTCAAATTGTTTCATTTGAAAGGGTAAGAGTTACATATAAACGTGTCCAACAAAGGTATTAGGTGATTCTGTGGTACAAACAACACACAAATCTCAGCGGCTTAACTCAATAAGGTGTATGTCTTGATGCACTATATATCCAAAGCTTATCAGACAGGAGCTCCGCTTCATATAGTCATTAATGGTCTCAGCCTGACAGAGATGTTACTAATACCATCCTCTTGCCGCGAACATTCAGCACCTTCTGACAATGTAGCGTGGAATTGTGTGTCTACACCTAGAGTGATGCATATCATTTCCACCACAGATCATTGATTAGAATTGGTCATATGGCCCCAACTAATTACAAAAGGTCAGGAAAGTGAAATACTCCTTTATGCCCAGAAGGAGAAGAGATGATATAAATGAACTCAAGAAGTGAAGTAAATCATTTTAAGGCCATGTGTTGTATGCAGTAATTAACAGACCTGTAGACGCACTTCAGCATTAACTCTTACATGCTGTGTAAGTCGTAACCATATTCTTTATTTCCCTACGTCCCTTTTTCCATCAAAAGGGAGAATAATGAGTTCATATGGCTCTTGTGAGGGTTACATAAAATAACAGAATATATGAAGAACTGAAACATATAAGCTTTTCAGTAAATGGCAGTAGTAGCTTTTCATATTATATATCACACAACTGAGGCTATCCAGGTATAGCACACTCATCATCTCTAGCTGCATATTAGATTTACTTGAAGAGATTAAAAAAATAATGATGCCTGGGCCTCACTCTTGGATTCTGATAGAGGTGAAACCAAAGCATTCATATTTCTAAATGCTACTAGTTTATTTCAGTATGAAAGCCAGGTTGAATGCTTCGCTTATAAGGTAAAAAATCAAATGGACATATGTGGTTGGGATTAATTTAGTTGTCTTTTCTCAGTTTCTTCACTTTTTAAAATATATAATTCAATAATCTACTACATTGTTTGAAGAGAGAAATAATCATATGTTCTACAGTGAAATACACTGCCATTATATTTTAACAAATCAAGGTTATTCTTACAGCAAACAAATGAAAAAGTAGATGCTGTACAAATAATTGTTTTCTCATGGTCAAGTAAGAATGAAAAAATACTATAGAAATGTAAAGAGAAATATGTTTCAAACTAAAACAATAGATATGGGTTATGTTTCATGCATATCCTTAATAAAAGCCTCTCAGAACACTTTAATGGTGGAAGTGTACTAATGAGAAGGCTTTTTACCACAAAAGATACAGTGACTGATACAAACAATGAGAGAACATTGTCTGGAATGGTCTAGGATGTAAAAAATACAGCTTAAATACTTATTCACAAAAGAGAAATACTACTGTATTTGTTTTTCTGAGACAGTCTTGCTCTGTCACCTGGGCTAGAGTGCAGTGACGTCATCACAGCTCACTGTAACCTCAAGCTCCTGGGCTCAAGTGATCTTCCTGCCTCAGCCTCCCAAGTAGCTGGAACTACAAGCATGCAACACCACAGCTGCCCTGTATATTGTTACACAGCGAGAAACCAAGCATTGTTGGCAAAAATCAGTTTAATATAGAAATTTGAGAAGCCACAGTAGAATTATAAGTCTCTACGTAATGGTTACATAGTTGATTGATAACATTCCACTCCCTTGGTTCTTTTTTTTTCCTTAATACCATTGAGGATTGTAAAATATATATCTATTTCCCATGGCTAGTATAGTTACATGAACCATTTCCATGAGCTAAGCAACACTTTCATATTTGCTTCAAGTCACCATGAAGACACTGGTGAATGCACTATTTGACTATGAATACATTTCCCTTGAATACTTACCTGAAGATATAATTTCATGGCCTCAGTTAAATCATGGCAAAAATAACACCATGTATTATTCTTTTCCTTCAGTAATTAATTGAATTAGTATTTAAATCAACAAATGTCCTGAAAATTTATTATATCTAAGGCTACTTTATTTGCTATTTCCTTGTTCTTAAATATTTATTGAATGAAAACTATTTAGTGGGTTAAAATATTATAAATGTGTTTATATATACATATGGCATGAATAAATAACATTTATCCATTTAGCAGTAAATATTTACTGAAATATGCTATTTGCAAAGCATTGTCCTAGGTCCTAGGGTATTGTGTCTTCTGCCATTGGTAGCATTTTGTTTTTGGTTTTTGTTGTTGTTGTTGTTGTTTTCTTCCAAGTCTTATCTAGATTACCAGAGCAATTAAAGTAAAGGAAAATGCTAATTTATTTGGGAAGACTTAAAGATAAAGTAAGTATACCTAAAATATTTTTATAGCAGTGAAACTCTTTAGATATGTAAAGAAAAACAAATATAAAATTTGGATAATTTTTAATTTATGAATCAATTTCTAGAATAATGGCAAGTTGTTGGTATTATTTATATAAAAATGTTACACATATGTCTGAAGAAACAAAAATGCAAGATAAAGTAGTAAATCTGTACATTATATCTAATGTGATTTAAACATACATGAGAAAAAACAATAAGAAAGGAATTATGAATAGAAATGATAAAAACCAATACAACAAATTACATATTATGATTGTATGATGTATTAGTTGTTTTCTTAACTGTTATTTTTATATATGGAAAACAATAGTGTGTAAGTGTTAAGTGAAGAGTTTTCAAACCATACAATCATGTTTTATCATCGATGCTGCCATCGCAGCTTCTGAACTTTGAGCATATTATTTGAAATTGTTATGCCTTAATGTACTAAATGTAAAATGGAGACCATAGTAGTAGGAGGTATGTTATAAGGTTGTGAGGTTTAAAGGATGCAATATCAATAAATTATTTAGTTCATTTTTTGAATATGCTCAACAAATAACTTCTGATAAAAATAAAAAATAACCATAATAATAATAGAACAAATATTTGTTCTCTACACATCTGATAAAGGGCTAAAGCATGCAATATCTATAAATTACTTAGTTCATTTTTTGGATATGCTCAACAAATAACTGCTGATAAAAATAAAAAAATAATCATAATAATAATAGAACAAATATTTGCTCTCTACACATCTGATAAAGGGCTGATAAGCAGAATCTATCTAGAACTCAAAAAAATCAACGAGAAAAAATCAAACAACCCCATCAACAAATGGGCAAAGGATTAATTTTTAAGAAACTGCCAAACTGTTATCCAGAATAGCTGCACCATTTTGTATTCCCACTAGCAATATATGAGAGATCCACTACTCACATCTTTATTAT
>CAUYSK010039032.1:0-22029 GCA_963575035.1 Avahi laniger
ACCTCAAATTCCTGGGCTCAGGCGATCCTACCGCCTCAGCCTCCCGAGTAGCTGGGACTACAGGCATGTACCACCATGCCCGGCTAATTTTTTCTATATATTTTTAGTTGTCCAATTAATTTCTTTCTATTTTTAGTAGAGACGGAGTCTTGCTCTTGCTCAGGCTGGTTTCAAACTCCTGAGCTCAAACAATCTGCTCGCCTCGGCCTCCCAGAGAGCTAGGATTACAGGCGTGAGCCACTGCGCCCAGCCAATATATATTCTATATATACACCTAAATATATATTCTATATATGTCTTCTATATATACATATAAATATATATCTTCTATATATACATATATGTTCTATATATATGAATATATTGTCTCTCTGTATATGTACATATATATCTTACACATACACACACACACACATATGTATACAGTTTAACCATGACTCTGGGCAGATTCCAGAAGGGGTAAGGGGAAGGGAGAGGACTAATATTTGTCATCTGCTACAATGTGGACTGTGTGTGTTGTTTTAGACCTTCTAAAACACATTTAGCATACACACATTTTATAAATTATCTGAGGATATAGTTCTCCTGTAAGAATAGACATGGAATTAAAGCAATGATTATTTTGCAAAGATGAAACGAATTCTTAAAAAATAGCTAAGGTCACACTTTTTTCAGGAAGAACTAAGCACAAGTGACAGTCTTAATATTTGATGTATTCTGTTTTATAATTGAACATATTCCTCTTCCCAAGATTATAATACTAGTGTATCATGCAAAGGCCTCTGGGTGACAGTTACTCTAACCTGGCTGTATGACAATCGGCCTTTTGAAAAGAGATGCAAACTTAACATGGTGAACAGTAGTGGTAGACTTTTACTAAATGCAGCATTAAAGATAATTAAGCAGTTTGCAAAAGGTTAGTTTATTGTCTGTTCTTCACGCCTCATTGTACAATGGGAAAAAAATTATCTCAATGTAAAAAAAGAATATATCATCAGACTTCCTAAATGAATGTTTTCTCCCTTTATTGACTTAGGTCTTTTCCTGAGGGAAAAAATGGAGTCACAACCTACTTTCTTCATCGGTTTAGAGGAGTCAAGCCAATGTGGACAAATGATGACTTATGTCTGCCCTATGGGTTTCTGCACACTTTTACCCAGTTTTTAGTGAGTGGTTATACAGTTATCAATGCATTTTGCAAGATCACAAGATCAGATCATCTGAATGTGTTTTGGTCTATTCCAACTCAGTGCCCTATACCAGCCTGCTGGGTGTTTTGACCTCAGGTAAGCATAGGATCCAGAAGAGTTATGGCCATTCCCAGAAGCCTGTGAATCTTTGGAGGTCAGATAGTGCAGTCTGACAGTGGGGGCCAGTCTGTAGTAGTGGAGATGTTGGTAGAAAGAGCTTTAATCCCTCTTGGGTTCACTACCAATGAAAAGTTTCAAAGAGGCTCAAACACAAAGGCAGACAATTTATGCCACCTTTTTTGCTCTAACAGCAGGTTATTGTGCATCTACTAGCATTATCAGACCCTGGAATACCGTATTGAGAAAAATAGACTGAATTCCTATCCTACATCTTAATACAAAGATAATACATAATACCAACTCTAATGGGAGGGGTCTGTTGAGATAGCTTAGCTGAGACCTCCCCGTGGAACCCTGCATGAACTGGACCCCTGTTTCAGCTGCAAGTCTCCTTTGATGGTGACAGAATGGGCAAAGATAAGCCTGGAGACACTCCCCAGGGCTTGTTGGGAGAACACACACATGGAGCACACATTTTGGTCTTCACACAATGGCAGCAGAAGGTAAAGGGTGATGTCCAAGGGTTTGATGTCTGTGGCCAGACATGGTGCCCTCCCCGGTTCCTTTAGAAAGCTGCACAGAGTTGTGCTGTTGTTGAAGAAAATCTGCTAGTTCTTGGTGATCTGGGTATAGGGCATGAGCTTCAGGATGCGCTTTGCCTCATTCATGGCTGCAATCCACCGTCTCACACACTTCTTGGGCATCACAGCAGACGTTAGGTCAGTTAGATAAATAGAATGAAGTTCATGAGATATATATACATATATATATATATCTGTTTCTATATAGCCATATAATTCTTCTCTATATATATGTATATATTCTATATATATATACAGAAATATATATTCTCTCTATATATCTCATATATATACAGTTTAATTGAGGTATAATTTACATACCATAAAATTCATTCATTTTAAGCATACAAGTGAGTTTTAGTAAATTTAATAAATTTATGGACTTGAATAACCATCATTGCATTCTAATACTAGAACCGTTCCATCAGCCCAAAAAGAAACCTTGCATGTATTCATAATCATTACTCATTCTTACCTGCAGATCCAAACAACTCCTAATCTACTTTTTTTGTCTCTATAAGATTTGTCTATTTTGGACATTTCAAATAAATGGAATCATATAATGTGTGGATTTTTGTGTCTGGTTTCTTTCACTTAGCATGTTTTCAAGATTCAACTATGTTGAAGCATAATGTATTAATATTTTTTTTCTTCTTTATGGCCAAATAACATTCCATTGCATGGATATACCATATCCTGTTTACCCATTCATCAGTTGCTGAACATTTGAATTATTTCCACATTGGGGCTATTATGAATGATGCTGCTATGAACATGTACAAATTTCTATGTGGACATATATTTTCATTTTTCTTTGTTACATGATATTTTAAAGTGGAAGAAAAAGTATAAATGTATAAAAAAGATCTGAAAAATTGTGCTTCAAAGTTTTAAAAGTGGTTGTTTTTAAGTGGTAGGATTATTTCTTTTATTTGCTTATCCAAATTTTCTAAATTTCTTACAAAAAACATGTATCACTTTTAAGTTTTCCTTACATGTCTGTAATAAGACAAAGACAATAAAGCTTTTTCAAGACAAAAAAACCTGAGATATTTGGGAAGATGCAATCCCTTGTTTGACAGTTGAATCTTCTCAGCAATCCAAGCTAAATCATTTTAGATGGAATATTATTTTGAAATATTTAACAAGATCTTTACCTGTATTTCTAAACCTTGGCCTTTTACTCACCCAATTAGCAAAGACATTTTATATTACTGCTTTCCCAAAGAAGGGATGGTATAGACTTCAAATTGAATGAGAGTAGGTTTCTTCTACTTTGCAGAATAAGCTTAATTTTAATTGCGTACTCCCAAGTATAGACAATTTTCAAATTTTAATTTCTTATTTTGAGTTTGTGGACTAAAACTAGGTTCTCTACAGGTAATCTAATCTTTATTTGCGAATCATCAAACTCAGCATGGCCCAAAACTGAACTCACCTCAGTCCTGCCTTCTCCACACCTGTTTGCATTCACAGTAGACCAACCTCACAGTCACAAGCTGTGGTCATTCTTGGCTTCCCTCTCTCTAACTTTTCTCTCCAATCTGTTGTCAAGTCTGGCTGATTCTGCCCTAAAATTCAACATATGAGCAGAGAGAGAAGGGAAGTAACAATTTAAATGCATGGGTGGTCCTCTACTCCAGGGTTCTTGTGAGCAAAGATGCAAGATCTGAATCTACTGGACCACATTGGTTCTCACAATCTTTGCCTGCCTTTCATAGTGTGCGCTCTCCTGGCTGATTCTACTGTTTGTTTTATTCAGCATGGCCCCCAGTTAAACGCCAGTTGCTTCTTCTGGTACTCAACTAATAAATAATGATTAGTTCCAAAGCAGCAGAAAAAAGGGTTGTGTTGGGCTTCAAAATGTCACCTTCCTAAGTATTTTTCAAAGATAACTTCAAGCAAAACTTTCCACTATATGCTTTCATTTCAATCACTAACACTTTCATTAGATGGGATGCCACTGCATGTTTACCAGGAAAATCCAAATGTGGTTTAAATATATTAGCACAATATTAAAATAAACAAACAAACTTGAATAAAAATCAATCTCTATAGAGAACAGTAGGGCAGTAATCCATTTTTGCGGTTCTAAAATGATTTTACTCTTTTTTTTTTTTTTTGAGATGGAGTCTTGCTATGTTACCCAGGCTGATCTCAAACTCCTGGCCTCAAATGATTCTCCTGCCTCAGCCTCCCGAGTAGCTGAGATTACAGGCACATGCCACTGTGCCTGGCTCTTGAAAATGATTTTTCAAACTGACGGGGCCAGTATTTTTACCTTCCATTTGGACCTTATAAAGTCCCAGTCAGGCACGTGGTATTACTTTATTTTTCAGGGAGCACTAGACTACCTTAGTATCTTACTTTTCAATCCTGATCTCCTCTAGCTCCAGATCACCCAGGTGACTGCCATTTGTAAACTGAGGCACTGAGAGGGCTCTAGCTATAATATCTAGCATTGATTACAAGATTTCTCTTTGCCTATGACATGTGGCATAAAAGACTGGCAGGGAAAGAACTGGAACCCTTCAGGATTTCCTGAGTAGAAATGTAAGCAGCTTGAATAGTTTCGGTGGCATTTGTAAATTCCAACCAGGACTGGTCACATTTCTTTAGGTCTGCCATAGAAATGTGGTTGAGATGAAGCACTCAACCATATAACTGAGCACAGGAAGGATGCTCAGGCTGGAAGGCAGGAGACTTAGGTTCTAGTTCCAACCCTGCTGATAAAGATGTGATGCTGAATAAGTCATTTTCTCTCCCTTAGCATTCATTCATTCATTCATTCATTCACCTACAGGATGAAGATCCTAATCCCCATCACAACTTTTTCTGTATTTTTATGGCACGGATCAGATAAAACAATGAATGTGAAAGTACATTACAAATAGTAAACACTGTACAAATGTATGGAACTATTGGTATTGAAGTTCATGATTCCTAACACTGCTTTTCCTATCCCTACTCAAACTTTCACCATTGCTCTCAAAGTTAACCCCCAGTGTTCTCTCGTAGTCTGTTTGACCCTTAATTTTTTAACTCACGGGTAAGAATGGATCTATAAACCACAAACTAACCTAAATTCAATATATATTGAGCCTTGATTTCCCCAATTAGAGTGTGGATAACTTTCCAGTAATAAGCTTTTAAGTTGGGGATTACTGAGCTGATGTCTAAGAGTTCTTAGTGCTTTTCTTTAAGGAAGAAAAGTAGTTGCTGCATTGGGATGATGGCTGAATCTCCAATTGAATTCTTTAAAGCACAAGGCTTTGAAGTTTTATTCTTACCTCTGATTATATTTAAAGGATTATGTTAGATCACTGTTACAGAGGTAAGAAGAAGAAACAGATTTTATTTTGTTTCCTTCCATTTTATCATGGCTAATTATTGCAGTCCAAAAAAATTATCTAAACTGTAATGTCTCCTATTGCATGCAGCCCACTTAATCAAAAGGTTAATAGCATTGATTGGGGTGAAGAATAAGAAAATTAAGAATCCTGAGTGTTTTATCCATTCCTGTCACTAACTGACTTGATATGTGACTATAAGATGATAATCTTTCATACTCAGTTTGCCTTTCTAGAGAGTGAGTATAGTGCAATAAACTTTCCATGACTCAGCACCTCCGGTCTTTAAAAAACAACCATTAATGATCTGGTAATGGTGTGTTACTAGCAAATAGGGTGACTATATATCCAAGTTGCCCCGGACAATCCCAAATTTTGCCTTTTGTCTCAGGCCAATTCTTAATATCATTATCTTTCACTCTCAAAACTGGACCAATTTGAATGATTGAATTTTTGAATACCCTATAGCAATGGTCCCTAACCTTTTTGGCACCAGGGACCAGTTTCATGGAAGACAATTTTTTCCATGGATGGGTGTGGGGGGATGGTTTCTGGATAATTCAAGCACGTTACATTTATTGTGCACTTGATTTCTATTATTATTGCATCATTAACCTCTGTGCTAATGATAATCTGTATTTGCAGCCGCTCTCCAGCACTAGCATCACCTTTTCAGCTCCCGCTCAGATCATCAGGCATTCGATTCTCACAAGGAGCGAGCAATCTAGATCTCTTGCATGCCCAGTTTACAGCAGGGTTCAGGCTCCTATGAGGATATAATGCCACCACTGATCTGACAGGAGGCGGAGCTCAGGCGGTGATCTGAGTGACGGGGCGTGGCTGTAAATACAGATGAAGCTTCTCTCACCTGCCGCTTACCTCCTGCAGTGCAGCCCGGTTCCTAACAGGCCATGGATTGGGGTTGGGGTTGGGGACAGCAGCCCTCTAGCACAGGACTTCTTCAGGTAAACTTTCTTGAGTATCTATTAATGCAGAAGGTCCTAAACATGATACCTACTTGAAGCAGTTATGGATCCTACTCTAATAGAACAAAGAGTCTAATAAGCTGTATGTAAGACTTTATACAAAGTATATGGTTATTGTATTTTAAAGTGCTACAGGTGTTCAGAGTGGGGAAGAATTACTTTTAATTTTTCTTTTATTCTTTCACAAATATTTTCAAATACATACTATAAAGCAAATACTTGACTAAATAGTGGGAATATAACAAAGAATAAGATGTGGCCAAGGAAATACTATAGAGTGATATGTGTTAAGATAAGATGAATCACAGTATTATGGGAGCCCATTGGAGGTGCCCCTAAGTCTTTGGGAGTGGGACGGAGAGATCTGCAGAAAGAAATAATAGGTAAAATGAGACTTTAAAGAAGAGTTAGGTGACGAAATTTAAGGCAATGAGGAGTGCTCCAGGCAAAAAATACAGCACATGCAAAGACAAAATTGTAAGATTGTGGTGAAAGAAAGGAATTAAAAATAGTTCATCATGGCTTGAGCATATTGTGGGGAGAATAAGAAAAGATGAGCTTATAAGGAGGCGACAGAACTGACAAAATTTGGATCAAGGAGGAGAAAATTATTCAGACAAAGGAACAGAGTGTGGCAGAATGGCAGGCAATGTATCCTGGACATTAACTGTATCCAAAGTCACAGAAAATTCTTGAGCAAGACATGGGCTGCCCATAGCTGTGCCCAGGATGGTTGTTCTACGCAGTGGGACTGGCATTGTATGAGTTTAGTGTCTGCCTCTCATCCCTCCTAGACAACCCCATCACCTGTAGGTCAACCTTCATGCATAAATATGTATGTATATACATGTAGTCCACTGAATCTAATCTTTTAATTTGCTAATTGAAGAAATTCTGAGCCTTGGGCAAAGTCTGTATCTGGCAGAGTACTGGGTAACTAAGTATTCCTTTCCCTGTCTGACCTTTATTTCTACTTTTTCAGAGCTAGAAAAATCTAAGCCTCAATCAATGGACCCTACACAAGATGAAAGCCTGAAGACACCAAGAATTGGACCAGAAATGGAGTATGACATACAGCTGTCTTCTGAGAACAAGTTTGACAAGGGCCCAAGTGTACAGAGAGGAATCCAAGGTCCACTGTATTAGATTAACAGATTATCACTCATTTGAGAAAAAGTAAGCAGAAAATAAGACCAATATGGAGTCTAGCTAAACAATATTGATTGTATCAGGTGGGATTCTCATTTGTAAGGAGTGAATTGTTCTCTGATAACATAAGTAGGAACTAATTTCTTTAAAAGATGTTGAGTAGCTTCTACAGTCTACATTGAGACTAAAGAACATGTTCTCAGACTCTATACCAGGAATGAAGCTATTTAACTGGTCTAGTGGAGACACTCTTAATGAAACTGCTGGTTATGGACATCACTCGTACCGCCAACATCCCCAACACTGGGTGCTGTCTCTAAAGCTGTCGCGATGCTGCCTCTGGAAACTGGAGGTGTCCAGTTCTGCTCTGCTTCCTTGAACCACTTATTTTAGTCAATGCCTGGAGCAGATACATTGCAAGGAAGCCTGGGAAATTGAGTTTTTGGCATTTTCAATTTCTATGTAGAAGACAAACTTTGCTTCATAAAATTGGAGATTATCCAAACATAGGAAGGCATGAGGTGGGGAATGGATTCAGATGCTGAGATTAAAAAGCAATGAGAACTGTCCATTACGCTTACAGAACAAGGGAGAAGAAAACATCACCCTGTTGAAACAAAAGGAGACCTTCTAGAAAGGATTTGCTAGAGGAACCAGAAGAAAATGATAAATAAGTTGTTGGCATTATCTAAAAGCTTACAGACATTGCTTTTGAAAATAAATAAATAATAAAAGAGAAAGTCCAACATAAAAAGACAACTGGCAACACTTTAGATAACTAAAATGGGAAATGAATAAAATGGGAAAGTATTTTAGGAAATTAAGAATGCAAGAGCAGAATTAACATCCATTTTGGGGGGCAAGAACCAAAATCAGAAATGACCTGGAAAAATGTAGCCTGTAATATAGCAGATCAACTTGAGAATTTCTTCTAAATTATAGAAAAAAAACAAAAGAAATTAAATAAAAAGAGAAAATGATCTTTGTGAGACAGGGATCAGAGATCCAACCCGAGAATTTATGAAGGCCCTTAGGAAGAAAGCAGTTTAATTGTTCAAAAACAATAGTCAAGGGCATAATTAGAGAAACTTTCCTGAGCTGCAGCTTTACCTGAGCATGTAAGACAGAAGGCCCACTGCATTCAAGACAAAATCAAAGATAAGCTATTCACACTTGGACCCATCAGGGTGAAATGTTTGAAGCACAGGAGGAAAGCAAAACAACAACAACAGTAGATCCTCTAAGCATCTGGATGGCAAAAACTGTTTACCTAGAAAGTAATAAAAATTACATTGGCCTCAGCTTTCTCAGCAATGATAAAGTACTAAAAGTGAATAAAAAAATGTCTCTATGGGTTTGTGGGGAAAAGGCTGTGAACAAGTTAATTTGTTTTATTCATGTGAAAGCAATAAAAAGACAGATTAGGAATGAAAAAGAAAGTACCCTAAGACCTTGCTCCTCAGAGTGTGGTCCCTGGACCAGCAGCAGCAGCAGCACCTAGAAGCTTGTTAGAAATGGAGAATCTCCAGCCCACCCTAGATCTACGGAATCAGAACCTGCGTTTTAACCAGATCCCCAGGTAATTCCCATGCATGTTACAGTCTGAGATACACTGGTTTAAGACATACTCTATGGACCAAGAATGGAACCAAAATTAAGAACTCAAGAATGGGGAAGTAAGTGATGATATGTGTGATTGGCAAACTGCTCTGTGAGCTGCCAACAGAGAGCCACTTCCTTGTCAGGAGGTCCTTAAGGAACATACTCACCAATCAAGATCACCCGTTACCGAACAAATCTATGCCTCTGCAAGAACAGGAAGAGACGCTACTCTCTCACAGCAGCATCTGGAAAAATGTTTCCCTATTATCTCTTTCATTGAAACTTTTTATTTCTCATGAGTCTAATTCTGTAATTGGACGTAAATTTCTCTTGAAGGACTTATCTCTCATGTAAGGTTTAACACAGGTTTGAGAAACTCAAGTATGATTAGAACAATGTTAAAAAAATCAAAATATCTATTGTCTATGAAGAAATACTGGGAAAGAATAGAGCAAATTATTCAGTGATAAAAACTATTTCTTTTGAAATCTCTATATTTTTCAAGTTTTCTTGAATGAATTGATTATTATACGTATAAAGATAAACTTAAAATTTTTAAATATTTTCTACCATGAAGAGAACACCTCAGCAAGAAAGCGAATTATAACCTGTATGTGATATTGTCTCTAAGCCTTCCTTTCTAGCATTCTTTCTAACCATTCCTTCCTGCACTCTGTGTTCTGATAAAACTACTTCATGCTTTCCCACCTCCATGTCTTTGCTTGCTAGGAAATCCACCTGTCCTGGCTATGCAAAATGTCTGTGAGTACAAATTCTACAGTCTTTTAAAGACAGTCCAGGTAACATCCTATCCATGAAGACTTCCCCGATAGCTAGAACCATTGCTACCCTAACTCTCCTCCAACTTTCTGTATGTCTCTTCAGGTATTTAACATTTTGCATCTCATAGTAGCGGTAGTAGTAATCATAATGCTAGTAGAAGTAATACTGTTAATGTCTTTGATGTACTGTGAACTCTTCAAGGCCTTTTGGTGTTTTGAAAATATTTTGATTATATTAATCATCAATAGGTGATTGTTAAGAGAATGACTAATAATTTGGCCTAGGGTTTAAGACAGGTCCAAAAGAGAATGGAAACATCATGCCATTTCTTCTCTCCTCTTTTACCAGCTGTGTAGAATCGCTTTTAAATTTGGTTAATACAACAAGCAAGCTTAAGTATCAATAACTCTGTAAACTTTGTCAATAGAAATATCAAGAAAATACTTAAGTGTTTCTTTAAAAAATCCAAAACACCAACAGAACATGCTGTCTCTATTTAAACCAACTTACTATCCTACCTCAGGCAACTTGCTTCCTCAGCTCCAGAAGAACTGTTTGCTCTAAAATTAAAAGAAATGAATTTGGATTAAAAGCTCTCTAAGGCCCCTTCCAAATCTGGCCTTTTATAATTCTAAAAAAAAGATAAAACCAAGTTTGGCTTTGGCTTTCGGGGACTTCAGTTGTTGTGTTTTAGATATTATGTCAAAATACCATCATGGTTAATGATGCTTAGTTATTTACAGAGTGCTCAATCTGATTCTTTCTTGTCCCACATCATCCAGTCCCCTGCAGCGTTATTTTTTCTTTCTGGAACAACTTAAAGCCAGAGGCTTCCTCTGTGAACTGTTTACCTTCTCAAGTGGAGGCACGCCTTCTGCAGCCACGGCTGTCCCCAATTAACCTTCCTCCCAGTGCCAGCGCAGGGGCCCCGTGACTCAGCAATCCCAGCTCTGAGGGAGCCTGTCCTCCAGCAGTCAGCGATTACATTTCCCGCACACTAGTTCTAAGCGAAGCAAATGCCCCTTTCTTCACAGTGTATACCTCCAGCTCCAATTAAATGACCAACTTTTAATACAGTCAGTGGAAATTTTACTGATAATCTATTAGGTACGTAGTTAATACCTTGTAAACTGTGAACGATAACCTAACATATAACCTGCCACACAAACGACTAATATTTATTTTCGATTTTACTGTTTATGAATAATTTCCGTGTCTATGTGGAATTCGTATCAATGACTGTCGAGATGACTTTCAAATGTGTTGTAGTTAAGAAGTGTCAAGAGAGGCTTGCTCCTGGGACTTCATCGTGATCACAGCACAGAGTCCAATAGTCAGCACTGCCTTGTAGATACAGGCAGAGGCACTCTCTGCTATTCATTCAGCCACAGGTGATCGCTCTGTGTATCCATACACAGTCTCAAGTGCCCAAGTACAAATCACATTTTTCTTTCTCCATGAAGTCTTTCTAGATCCTCACCTCTCCAGCCAGAAATGTCTTTTCCCCTCTGAATGCTCACAGCACTCTTCCTGTACCTCATTTATTATTTTTTATTTTTATTATATTTTAACATGTTTATTACATATTTCTTCTGTTCATGTTTTGCATCCTTTACTATTCTCCCCTAGACCAATTGAATCAGAATCTACGGGGCATCTGTGATTATAAAAAGCCTCACAGTTCATATGTGGAGCCAGGGACATCTGTGCTAAGGACAAGAGCCACATACATAAGTCACAGATCCCTTGAGAGACCACAGAACACAGTGGTTAAGAGTCAAGGTAGTGGCATACCTGACTACCTGGGTTCACATCCCAGCTCTGCCACTTACAAGTTAGAGCTTTGGCAGGTCACTTTACCCCTGTGAACTTAATGTGTAAATGGGATACAATAGTTCCTGACTCATAGGCTTATTGTAAGCTTAACTGCATGAACACGTGGGAGCACTAGGAGTGCCTGGCACTTAGTACGTGCTGTGTGTCAGCTGTTATTGTCCCCTCTGGAGGTGTGCAGCCGGGAGCTGTTTGACTGAGTATATAAAACCATACGCACATACTTCTATTGATGTGAAGCACAACCACATGCATGTACTTGTATCACAAACTGCTCAGGGGATTTAGTTAATTGACTTAGGTTAATAAATCAGAGCCATCTTTGGTCTTCACAAAGTACTTATACTAGTCCGTGCATTGTTTTATTTTTATACGTTTACAAAAACAATATATATAAAATAATAAAATATAATATAAATAATAAATATAAAATAATAAATATACTTTCTTCCCTCTGTGGCAAACTTCATTCAGGGACTGTATAGCTGTTAACAAGCAGCAAGGCCGTTGTATCTCTGAAGGCTTCATTGGCCTGACCATGTCCCCAGCAGAAGAACTTCCCTGGGTCATTTCCTAGTGGCACATGACAAACTGGAATGCGAACAGAAGCTTCGGTTGAGTGAGGCCAAGTGAGTGCATAGGCTGGATATGAGCTGGCTGTGGGCAGGAGATTAGGCTTTGCGCTAGCAAAGATGAATGAAAGACTCAGATTTATTTTCCCTTTCTTTACAACTTGTATATATTTTGGTTCCCAAACTGCATCTTTCAAATGCTGTACATGGTTTAAACATCAGGGAGTAAGAAAATCAAATGTAATATCTTTAAGCAAAAGCTGGCATTGGTTAGGACAGTAGCACATTTGCAAAGATGGCCACAATAATCTCACCCATTTCTGCAAACACCCTCCCTTGCAATGTGACTTTGCTACTCCTCACATAAAGAGGTGGAATCTACTTATCTGCTCTTTGAATCTGGGCCAGCCCTGCTTTCACCAATAGAAGATAGCAGAAGTGACATTTTGCAACTTCTGAGCAGAGGCCTCAAGAAGCCTTGCAGCTACTGCTCTTAACCCCTATTGCTGTGTACACTTCTCAACTTCCATGTGAAAAAGGCTGAGCTGGCCAGCTAAATGCTGAAGACACATGGCCTACCTGATAGCAGCAATTAGCTCCAAGCTGACCCACCAATTGACTGTAGTTACATGACTGCCCCAGGGTGGATTCATTAGAATGACCACCCAGCTGAACCCAGTCAAAATTATTGACCAAAGGAACTGTGAGCTGATCAATAGCTATTTTAGGACCCTGAGTTTTGTATTGGTTTGTTACATAGCAAAGACTGACACACCTAGTACATGTCATTGAAAGAAAAATCTTCCCTTGGGTTCGGTGAAGGTATTTGGGCTGTTAAAGCTTCCTTGCCATTTAAAAGGAGTCTGAAATGAAAGTGGCCATTGTAAGAGTGTGGGAGCAAGCTCACCACAGAGAAAGAATATGCAACGGGTGGTTCCAAGGGACAGAGTTTTCACTGTGGACATGCTAGCTTTTTGTGGGAATGAGACAACTACATACTCAGAATTTGTAATTGCTATGGTTTGGATATGGTTTGTTTGTTCCCATGAAAACTCATGTTGAAATTGGATCCCCAGTGTGGTGGGGCTGGGAGGTGGGGCCTGGTGGGAGATGTTCGAGTCATGAGGGTGGATCTCTCAAAAATGGCTTGGTTCCATTTTCGTGGTACTGAGTTCTCACTCTGATGACATTAAATTAGTTCTTGCAAGAATGGATTAGTTCCCACGAGAGTGGGTTGTTATAAAGCCAGGACATCCCTTGGGTTTTGCCTCTTTGCACATGTCAGCTTCCCCTTTGACTTTCCACCATGTTTTGGCCCAGCACAAAAGCCCTCACCAGAAGCCAGGCAGATGCCAGCACCATGCTTCTTGTACAACCTGCAGGACTGTGAGCTAAAAAAAAAAACCTCTTTTCTTTATAAATTACCCATCCTTAGGTATTCTGTTTCAGCAGTACAGAACAGACCAAAACAGTAGTGCATTAACTTTTTTAAATGATTCAAAACAGTCTTTACATTTAGAATCCAGTTTATAGTTTTACCAATACGCTCAACTACAATTGACTCTCGAATAACATGGGTTTGAACCGTGTGTCCACTTATACATGGACTTTTTCAATAAAAATTACATCAGCTGTGCCTGCCTCTCCTCCCACCTCCTCTACCTCTTCCGTCTATGCCACCCCTGAGACAGCAAGGCTGTTCCCTCCTCTTCCCCCTCCTCCTCAGCCTACTCAATGTGAAGACAATGAGGATGAAGACCTCTATGATGATTCACTTCCACTTAATGAATTGTAAATATATTTTCTCTTCCTTATGATTTTCTTAATAATATTTTCTGTTCTCTAGCTCACTTTAAGAATACAGAATATAATATATATAACTTACAAAATATGTGTTAATCAACTGTTTATATTATCAGTAAGGTTTCCAGTCAACAGCAGGCTGTTTGTACTTAAGTTTTGAGGGAATCAAAGTTATGCATGGATTTTTGACTGTACAGGAGGTTGGTTCCTCTAACCCCCATATTGTTCATGGGTCAAATATACAATATCTCTTATGGTTTGAAACAATAAATTGTTAGAGCTGACCAAGGCTGTAAATTCAGGAGTTTTCAAACTTGGCATTACAGAATTGGATATGATCTGGGAGCCATCACCCCAACCTTCCATGTTATCTATTTTTAAACGTTGAAGATCCAATTAAGATTTCAGCTGGAGAAACCATTCACTGGCTATAAATGTGTGAAATAACACTTACATGGCTCATACTATTCATTCACTGACAGAAAGTACAGTTAATGAACTCCTCCTTCACACACACACGCACACACACAAATTCAGGTTTCTAGACCTCTTTATCGCCATCTCTAGAACTCCATTAAATCTCCATTTTTTGCATATGAAAAACCTGGGCTCAGATACTCATTTGAGATCACTCAGCCTGAGCAAAGCTCTAACACAGGCTCTCTGATTCTAAATCCAGATCTTTCACCCTTGCCAATGATGTTTGGGAACTTGTAACTCCGTTGAGTCAAAGCTCAACCACAGGTAAATTATGTACTATTAAAAATATATATAATTGCCCACTTGTCATAATCACCATAAACCAAGATTCACGGTTAATTTTTAGAGTGAAATGGCCTGTGTTTTGATATTCTCGTATAAATGCTTATGTCCTAATATTAGAAAAGCAATGGCTCTCTTCCATCAGTAACCCATAAAAAAGGAACAAATGCATCCTTGTGACTACAGAGGTATGGAAGTAGAATCAAAACTGGAAGTAGCAAGAGCAGATTGTGACTCAAGTTAAAAAAAAAAAAGCTCTTTTTAAAAAAATCTAATTGTTGTCATACAATTGGCAGCTCCTGTCCCAGAAGGTGTCCGTAACAGTACAGATGGGTCTCTTGGGCTAATTCAGAGAGTGGATAATCTGACATGTAAGGTTCCTGTAAGGAAGTTTACGAAAGCTCAGATCCTTGGTCTCAAGTGAGTATTACTGTTTACATTGACTCTCTGAAAAAATAAATAAATAAAAGGAGGTCTGTTGCAACTGTTCTCCTAACAGTAAAGAACTCTTTATTCAGGACTCCTGTACAACATAAAGAACATTTGATCTGCCCCATTAGGCTGGCACTTGAAACTCATCAGTCCTTCATGTGTGCAGATATTTCACCAAAAACATTTATAGTGGAGTCTTCAGGGGTCTTGAATATCCTTGGCCATGTGCCTTTTATATTGGGGGGACAGGCTTTAATAAGAAGAATAAACTTCTCTTGGTTTTTCCTATTTCAGTGCTCTCACACATACCAAGGTAGGGAGAAGAGAGGTGGGGAAGGAGCAGAAAAAGAAATGAACTTCTACTGGTCCTTGAGGCTGTGCCAGGCAGTGGGCTAGTCGCTTTGCAAAAGTTATTTCTTTAATCCTCAGACAATTGAAGACACAGCTAGTTTTATTTTCTCTATTTTGCACACAGGTAAGCCAAAGCTATAAGAGGTTACCTTGCCCAAAATCATGTTGCTAAAAGGGGTTAGCTGAGCCTAAAGCCAACCCCTTTCACCCCTGCATCCCCAAAGGAAGGCTTTGATGAAAGTAGCTCAATTTCTTTACTGGAGTTCAAAAGAATGATGCCTTAGTATTCTTTAATCTGCGTCACCCATGCAAACCCTCCCCACTTCAGGAAGCCCCTGTGAAAGAAAAACGGTATTCTAATTCAACAGAAAGCTCACTGGGTTGACCAAACTCGCTTCTTTGCTCTGATCTCCAGTTGCCCCCTTGTAAATAAAGGAATTTGGACCACTTGCTTTCTTAGGCCCGATTTCTAGCTCTAAAAAAATACCATGGAATCAGTAAAAAAAAAAAAAAAAATTACCTGAGTAATGTGTGTTGAGGAATTTCTTTCAATAGCAGAGAATCCCTACCTCTGTGAGTTTTATTTTTAAACTCTTTCTTTTCTCTCTCTCTTTTTTTTTTTTTTTTCAAGTGCATACTTGGTATGAGTAGAAGGTGTTAGAACAGGGAACTTTATTTATTCCCAGGGTGTTTTTGGCATAAGCAGGAATTGCTGTGAGAGCTTCCCCCACAGATGAGCATCACAGACACCTCTCTGAGGGGGTGTGAGCAGAGCCCTACTCAGCCTTTGCTGAAAAGATAGCAGCCTGCCAGGCGGGGCTGGGGGTGACAGGGGATGTGGGGAGACAGCTGGGAAGAGCACAGAGTTAGGTGTCACGAGATGTTATTCTAGTGTAGACCCCAACTCAGGATGTGATGTTGGGCAAGCACAGTCTTTCCAGGCCTCTGGTCTTTCAGCTTTAAAAGGAAGCACTTAGCCTGACAGATGGTTAAAGAATCTAATAAAGGGGTCTGCGTATGATCGTATAACTTCATCCAGCCTTTGGAGCTGGATATGAGAATGTGCCTCTTGGACCCTCTTTCTAACTCATGCATCATCTTGGACTAGTGTAGTCTACCTTGGAAACTGTGTGTCTACGTGTAATACTAGCTACCTTGTGGGTTAACTGATTAAAGATTCCAACCCCAGGAACAGAAAAATTTTGCTCTTTATGTGAAAAGGTATTGCTTGACAACGTGCAATGAACCAACTTGGAAAGAAAGCACCTCAAATTAGACCAAAATGGCTATGGGAAGATTATCCACTCATCTCTGAGAATGGGCTTGCTGCCTCTCACAATCATGTAATTGATCTATTAATAGATTTAAGAACTCAGTCTCAATATCATAGGCAGTGGCTAATCTCAGCCCTTTCCTCTGGTGCTCAGCCCAGGTCTCTAGTCTTCCAGCCCACGAGTCTTCAGTGAGTCACAGTCATCTGAGAGGCATAGCTGGACAGAGAGCATTGATCTCTAGCACTTGGAAAACATTTTCATTAAACCTGTTGACTAGATTCTAGTCCATTCTGCCAAGTCCAGGAATCCCCTCCGGCACGTTCCTAACAAATGGTTGTTTCTTCTTTGTTTCAACTTTTCCAGCAACTGGGAATTTATTGCTTTTATGCAGCAACCTGCCCCATTCTTGCACAGCAATTAGGTAGAAAGTGATATCATGATAGTCATCTCTCCATAACCAAGTAAAGAATGTCTTTCAATCATTCGCTTATATTAATATCAAGCTTACTAAGTGAGGAATCATCTCTTTTAGAACCAATCAGGATTGTTGACTGCAAGCAAGCAATAGAAACAGACTCTGGTTATCTTGTGTGAGAGGGGGCTACAAACAGTCCCTGACTTAGGATGGTTTGACATACTATTTTTGACTTCAGCGTGGTGTAACAGCGATACACACTCAATAGAAAGCAGTAGGGCACACCCTTATGATACGGGGCAGTGGAAGTCAGCCACATGATCACAAGGGTAAACAACTCACACTCTCCAGCGCACAGTGTTGCCACATGGTTTTGCCCAGCTGTAGGACTGATGTAGGGCTGTAGTGTCTGAGCATGTTTAAGGTACACTAGGATAATATGATGTTCTGCAGGGTAGGTGTTTTGACTTGTGTTTTTGGGATATAGCCCCATCACAAGTCGAAAATCCTCTGTTTATCTAAGTAATATTAGAGCTCACATAGCAGACTGAGAGAATGGGCTTGGACAAAAGATAGGATCTGCAGTCAAGGTCATATCAGGAGCAGTCTGGCCGATGTGTAGGCACTCTAATCTGCTTGAACCACAAATGTTTCCTCCATCTGCATTTCATTTTCCAAAGATTCAAAGCCTGGGAGCAAGTATGGGATTGGCCAGTCTCAGGCCATTTGGTTTAGACTTGGCAAACTTATGAGTCAGCCCTTCTTCCTCTAAAGGGATGATCGTAAAGTCTTTGTCAGTGAACTCTCTGAGTACACGTATACAGCTTATTGCTTTGCACCCTAATAGAGCTTTGCACAGACTGAGCGCCCGCTGCCTGCCTCCAGTGAAGACATGTAGTTATTCTCCAGAATACTATTTTGGAAAGGTGAAAAAATAAATTCTGCCATCAAATCCAGTTGTATCTTCCAGCTTGTAAATGCCATGTATAGCTTTATATTTCTATTACCTGCACTAAAACACACCAGCATCACTTAATGAAATTTTTAATTGGCTCTTTAAAATAGTAGTGCAATCAGGCTCCTCAAGCACAAAAATCTGCAGACAGGCTGAAAGGGAAAATGTGAATCACAGTTTAAATAGATGCTTTTCAACTGCTCCATAAGACAAACAGATGTATTAATTAGCACATACTTTAGGGCATGTTATATACTTAAATGGAGGAGAGAGAACAGAATATCTCACCAGAGGCAATAAAGATTTGAGCTCTGACCCCAGAAATAAAATGGCATTTTGTTTTCAGAAATGCCTAGTTCTGAGAACAATGAATCGGGGGCTTAGAGCAGGGGTTTGAGGGGCTGAACTGGCCAGAGGAGTGATCTCCGGATTCATGTAACAAGGAAGTTCTTGTCTAAGCGGTATACAGGAACTAAATCACAACCTCAGTAATGTGAAGGAAAGCCTTTTAACACAGATACATATGAAGAAATCTGGTAGTCACAGAGCTAAGACATTTTGAAAGGTCTTTTGTAACACAATTGTACTCTTATATGCCCAGAACATAAGAATAAAAAGATTTAGGTTGAGGGTAGAGGCAAGTTTCTCAGTGTGCATAGTATTATGCTAAGTGTTATTGAGATAATAAAAGACATCAGGGTCCCTGCACTGTAGGAGGTGACATTTGAAGGATCACATGGACACAGGCATGGATTTACATATTTTCTTTTTGTTTTGTTATTATCATAAATTAGTGTTCTTTTTTAACTGAGAGATTAAAAGAACACTTTTCCTTAGAATGAGGAACATATAATTCTTCTTTCCTTGCCCTTTCATGCATCCATCCTTGCCCATTTTGGGTCATTATTTGTATGTAGGTCTTGTCTTTTTTTTTCTTGAGATAGGGTCTTGATCTGCCACCTGGGCTAGAGTACATTGTAGCTCACTGCAACCTCCAACTTGGGGGCTCAACAATTCTCCTGCCTCAGTCTCTGGAGTGGATGGGACTATAGGCACATACCACCATGCCTGGCTAATTTTTCTATTTTTTGTAGAGGTGGGGGTCTCACTCTTGCTCAGGCTGGTCTTGAACCCCTGGCCTCAAGCAATCCTCCCACTTAGACTCCCCCAAGTGCTAGGATTATAGGCGTGAGCTACCAAGTCTGGCCAGGTCTTGTCTTACTGGAATTTGGAGATGAGAGAAAGAACTATATCTCATTTCTTTCTCCCCCCACCCCTACACAATGCTTACCTGGCACATAGAATATTCACAGTATGTGTGTGTGATGAATGAACAAATTATGAAACAGAACAAGGAAGACATAGGGATCCTTCTAGTCCAGAAAGAATCTTCCCAGATCGTCTTAGACAAAACTGAGTGAACTTGGCAAGTAGATTCATCTCTCTGGGGCTTCCCTGTGAAGTGAAAGGATGAGTTGTTGGTTAATTAGGGGCTGTAAATAGGCCTCCACTTACATGCCTACTCAGTTGACTTCTCTGGCCTCTGAGTCTGAATGTTCTTTTTGGCCAGATTCCACACTTCTGCTAGGAGCAGGCAGGACCCTGCCCGAAGGAAAAGAAACAGGGCATTCGGAAACACTGTGTCTCTGACCCATATGGCAAGCTCACCTATACATTGCTATATCTACATTGTTTCAGAGAGTGAGGAAGGAAATGACTCGTAAAAGAACAACACTAACAGAATGCAAAAGGTGTGAGAACCTTTGCTTGCCCTTTCATGTAGATATCTTCTTATCCTCCAGGCATTTCCCTAAAAAAAGTCATGTTTATCAAGTGTTCAGGTAAAACCGAGCAGAGGAGATTGTGATATAGCCTGGATTTCCAAATGAAGTCTGATAGAGCTTGGTGTGCTGACTGATTAAAATCACCTAAGATGATTGTTTTAGGTACAGCTTCCTGAGTCCCACCCTAAAATAGATGAATCAAAATTTTGAGATTGAGGCTCAGGAGGAATATTTTAAAAAATTTATAAAATGATTTTGACACGAAGTCAGGATTGGAAAGCACTGGTTTTAATGGCTGGATCATAGTCCAAAAGTATCTGAACAGGGTAAAACAAACAAGATGAAATGTCAGATACAAATGTAAATTTCTTAACTTTCACAATAACAAGAACTGGGAAAAACCTAGGCTGACAGCAGCATGTGTGATAAAGCTGCAGTATTTAGTTGTCCGTAAACTCAGGATGAACAACTCTGAGGCGTAGGCTACCAAAACAGCTGCAGTGGTTTGGGGCTGAATGCCTAGGAATGCAATTTCTGGGGCAAGGGAGATCTCCCTTTTCTGTTCCGTACTCTTAGAAAACAACTGGATTATGTTCTTGATTTAATAGCAGTAATTGTTATTTTTAGTAGCAATATATAGTCGCAGTAGTAGTAGGAGTAATAATTTTTTTATGCAGTACTTCATCATTTATAGGTTTTTTATGTTCAACATTTTACTTACCCTAAATAAAAACTTCAGTTCAGCTGTGTTGATAAAATACAGCTCATTGGTAGACACACCACTCAAACCTCAGTGTTTTATCCTCCAAGTCTCATGTTGTGTTTAATAATTTGGAAAATTTATAGGCCAGGAGAGGAAGATGGCTGAAAACCATGTCATCAGAAGAACTAGAGTTCCTTATCCAGGAAAGACTTGATAAAGCCTTGCCTGTTGTCTCCAAAGGCCTGGTGGTCATCTTTAGGGAAAAGAGGGCAGACTTGTCAGAGGGAAGAACTTGACCAATGGTAAAACTTACAGGGAGACAGAGCTTGGCCTGTACCTTCACCGAAGATACTTCTTAATAGTAAAGTCCTCTAAAGATGGAACAGCCTGCCTTCAGGCAGAGTCTGGAAAACTCTCAGGAATGCATGAAGAAGAAGTTTGACCTCAGAGGTCCTAGAAGGGACCCTGAGTTCTTGTGAAGCCCTTGCAATGTTCTGATGATCAGGGCTGCTGGAGCAGCAGATCTGGAGGCAAATGTTGTGGGGGAGAATGGAGGCCTGAGGCATGGGAAGCTCCCATTATGCACCCAAGTGGCCAAGAACCTCACTCTTTTGCCCTCTTACCTGGACTGGAGAATCTCCTGCCTTAGCCTGAGCTAAGGCCTTGGGAGCAACCTGATATCCTTCATGCTTCTGGGAACCACAGTCTCTCTCCTTTCACACAGTTTGGTGAGCCTTGATTTGGTCCTAGAACCACAGGTTTGTAGAGCTTAAAAGACACTTAGAGGTCATTTGGTCCAACCTGGCCACATCATAGATAGGGAAGCAGACAGTGAATACGCAACTTTAATCACAAATACCATTAAATATTGGAGTTAAGGCTGGGTGTGGTGGCTCACACCTGTAATCCTAACACTCTGGGAGGCCGAGGTGGGCGGATCGTTTGAGCTCAGGAGTTCGAGACCAGCCTGAGCAAAAGCAAGACCCTGTCTCTACTAAAAATAGAAAGAAATTGGCCAAACAACTAAAAATAGAAAAAATTAGCCAGACATGGTGGTGCATGCCTGTAGTCCCAGCTAGCTGGGAGGCTGAGGCACGAGGATTGCTTGAGCCCAGGAGTTTGAGGTTGCTGTGAGCTAGGCTGACGCCACGGCACTCTAGCCCAGGCAAAACAGGAGACTCTGTCTCAAAAAAAAAAAAAATATTGAAGTTAGAGGAGAATCTCAGGCCAGGCCCCATCTGACCATGCTTCTTCACTTTCCTGAGAAGAGGGGTGATTGCCTAAGGTCAGTACATGAGAGATGGCGTGGCTGAGTCTGCAGCCGAGCCCCTTGTCTGCGAGTGTGGTGTTTCTGCTGGTTACACAGTTCTCCTCCTGTTTTCTT
>CAUYSK010039033.1:0-102668 GCA_963575035.1 Avahi laniger
AAGAATTTGGAGATACCTCAAAGAGCTAACAAAAAAAGGACATCAGCTGTTGAAGCTTCGGCTGCCTTGTCCATTAACCGAGAGGATCACACCCCACTTCCAGGGCCGCCCTGCCCGTACCAGCTTACGGATGTAACAGGGATGGTCCCCGGCAACAGGGAGCCCTCAGATGTCATTATGGTGTCAATATTACATTTTATGATCATTCTCATTTTCAGATGAACCTGAGGTGACAAGCTCACCCTAACATTCCGGGTCCCCATGTTTTGTCCTCCTCCTTAGCCGTGCCTTCCCATTTCCTTCACCAATTACGTCTCACCTGTTGAGAAACAGCTGTTTTTATGCTTAGGCTGTCGTTCCCTGTTCCTTCACCCGAATAACTCTGAGCCCAAACCACCTGGGATGCAGGCGCCCACAACCCCCAGAGACTGTTCTCTCTCCCTTTTGTCCGGGCGCAGACAGACAACTGAGGGCTGTTACCTCTTAGCTCTCTGGCTTCTGCGGCTGCTGTTGGGAATTCTGTTCCTTTTACAGGGAAAATGTGTCTTCTTCTCAGGTTGCTTTTTACATATCTAGGTATGGTTTTCTTTATAAGACGTATGCTGTTTGCTGCTTACTTTTGTCTTTCATTCATGATGGGAAATCAAGCACTGTCATTTTTGATACAGCTGACCCTTTATCTCCGATCCGCCTTCTGGAGCTGCCAGTATGTGCTTGTTGGACCTACTGCTGTGTCTTCTGCGTCGTCCTAACCCTAACCCATGTTCATCCTAACCCACCTTCCCATTCTCTTTCTTTCTGTGCTGCTGTTGGGTAATTTCTTTATACGAACTCCTAAATTATTAATTCTCCTTTCAGCAATTTATCAGCTGTTTAACTCTTTCATTGACTGAATTCTTAACTTCTGTGACAGCAGTTTCATTCTAGAAGTTTTGTTGGGGCGTCTTTCAGCTCTGCCTGTGCTGCCGTCACCCCACTGCGTTCCTTCCTCGTGGCCTGGCTTCTTCCTTTTGTTTTGTGTCATTTTTAACACACTCAATTGATAAGAGTTTTTCTGCTATCTGCGGTGCACGGGGCCGTACTGCCCGTTTGCCCAGCCTGCTAACACGCTCGTGGGGCCCGAACTCCTTGTGCATTTCATAGTTTGAGTTGTGGGTCCGTGTTTAGTGGGCTTGGCCAGTGGGGTTCTTGTGTTCCCAGACAACAACGTTGTGCTTGTTTCCGCCTGATGTCCTGGGGTTGTTGCCACCTTTAGCCCAATTTTCATGTTATATTTTTGGCTTGGGAGTTTGGAGACCATATGAGAGCTGGATTTTGAACCCCAAGTCAATATGAGATTCAGGTGCCAATGATGAATTCCCTGGAGAGAACTTTTGTTTTTCTTTCCTGGGTGAGGCCGGGCAGCTACAAACAAAGGTTGTGGTGTTGCTAGCGGACGATGATTTTCTGTTTTTCCTTCCAGTAGGGTGTGGCTTTTGAGGGTCCTCGTTTTGCGAGGGTCTCAGTCCACCTGCCTTCCTTGCTCTGTTATTACAGGTACGTAAAGGTCTAGGTCAGTGTTCCCAAAGTGGGTTCCCTAGACGGGCAGCAGGAGCATCACGTGGCAGTTGCTAGAAATGCAGAGTCTCACACTCAAATCGAGACCCACTGAATCCGGAGGGTGGGGTCTAGAGAAATGTGTTTTAATACGCCATCCTCGTGATTCCAGTGCACCTGCGAGACCACTGCTCTGGGCAGGCGAGACAAACAGCTCTCTGCACGCACACCTGTCCTCCTCAGGCAGCCGCAGCTCACCTGCTCACACCCTGGTTTTAAGCTTTTTCTCCTTTTTCTGCACCTGGGTGTTCATTTTTTTCCTACTCTCTTGGCTATGGCTATAAAATAATGTTTATTATGTTTCATCAGCATTTTAAGATACTGAGAATAGCAGGGGCATTTTGGTTATTTCCTCTGCCTTATTGCTAGAACCAGAGGTCTATAATTACAACTTCTGTTGCGAGTTTATTGTCGTTCCTAACCTACAGCTGTCAGCTCCGTGGAGACGGGAACAATCCTTATTTTCGCTCTTGACCAAATATGCAGCCCCTACTTGGTGAGGGAAATACCGCGGCCACTCAACACACATGTGTAGCGTGAATGAATAGATGAAAAGCGAAAACATCAGGCTCCTACTCTTTCTCTGTAAGAACATTCTACTTCGGTTGGGTTGTTCAGAATCATAAAACGTCCCGTATTCATACTTTCAGGGGAGAAACCCTCCCAACTCTGGACATTTTGCTGTCTTCTTCCCGCCAGCCCATGAATCTTAAAAGCCAGGAAGCCTCCACCAGCCATTCCTTCCAGAGCCTTCTTTCCTTTTTCGGTCTCACCATCCTGCCTTGAGGGGTCCCTTCCACCCCTGTGAAGTGCTATTTTTACTTATCATTTCTGTAGCCTAGTGGTAAAGAGCCTCTAAAGCCAAAGTGCCTGGTTTTACTTCTTAGCTTCATCTCTAACTAGATGTGCACCCTCACCCTCTGCCCTCCATTTCCTCATCTGCGCACGCGGACTGATAGCTGCCTCGCGGTGCACCCCGAGGACCCTGTGCCCCCGCGGAGCACGGTGCACGATGGCACCCGGCAAGGACTCAGAAAACCCAGCTATTACTTTTGTTTCCTGTGCATTTCTTTTCTCTCCAAGCAGCCTGGAAATTTTGTATCTCTTAAGCACCCCTCGTATTGCCTGGCGCAAAGCCTGTTTGTAGAAGGAATGAGTGTGTGAACGCGCCATCCAGAGAGTGGCAGGCGAAAGCCTCTTCTGGGTAGGTGGATCGGTCAGAGCTGTGGACCCGCCAACATGATGTCCTACCACGCATTGAATAACGCCATCCTGTTTGAATCCCGGTATGCAGTTCGCAAGTGGTCTCATGGCCATCATTTCACTATTTTTTCACTTAAACATGAGATTATATGAATATGTTTTCTTTGTTAAAAATATCAACTATCACAAACAAGAATAAAGTTCCCCTTTGCCATCCCAGCCAGACCTGGATCCTACTGCGTGCTTGTTACTGACCGAGTGGGCGTCCTTCCAGACTTTTCTCTGTGCATTCGTAAAATAGGCCCACGCTTGTAGAAGTAGAGTCTTTGTGCCTATGTGTTAAACATAAATGGGGTTATGTTATTAATGTAGGTCTGCAGCTCAATGATTACACATACAGAACTGGCTTATTCTTGTTGGCAACTGCTTTGTATTCCACAGTGTGGAAATACAGTTATGAGTGCAGCTGCCTTCTTGGTCAACTCCCTGTAAGGCTGTTGCAATATATACATATACATATATGCACACACACACACACATATACATATATACATATTTTTTTTTTTTTTGAGACAGAGTCTTGCTCTGTTGGCCAGGCTAGAGTGCCCTGGCATCAGCTTAGCTCACAGTAACCTCAAACTCCTGGGCTCAAGCAATCCTCCTGCCTCAGCCTCCCGAGGAGCTGGGACTACAGGTGCTACCACGCCCAGCTAATTTTTCTATTTTTAGTAGAGATGAGATCTCACTCTTGCTCAGGCTGGTCTTGAACTCCTGAGCTCAAGCGATCCTCCCTCCTTGGCCTCCAGAGTGCTAGGATTATAGATGTGAGCCACTGAGCCCGGCCAGCAATATATTTTTATGATAAACAGTGCAACAAAGAATATCCTCAAAACAAAGAAGTGGACTTTCTCTGATTTTATGTATTAACACACACATATATAATATCACACGTACACTCATGCATACAAATATATGTAACATTATAAATTATACATTATGAAATACACAAGGTATACATAAATTATGTACAATATACTATGTACATTGCATATGCATATGTAAATTATGCACCGCACAGAAATCACACACATATGTACTTTCTCTGTACCTGCGATGACTGTGACTAGACCTCATGTTTAATCCTCTTATAATATAAACGTATCACTCCCATCGGGGCCGCCTGTGCCCGCTCATTGCGCTCACTGCCCCTTCTCACCTCTCCCTTTCCAGTCCTGCACTGAGACTCTTGCTTTCCGTCCACATTACACTGCAATTTATTCCGGTTACTTCCAGCTCAATGTCATTTTTGGAAAATAAAATCATTATAATCTACATATGTATTGTCTTTGCTTCAAGTTTTCCAGCCTAATTACTGACTTGGCTTCAGGCAAAACTCTTCCTTGCTGAGGCCCCTCCTCTCCACTCCAGCCGTTGAATTTATTTCCCACTGAAGAGTGGGGTCTGATTTAGAAAGGACTCCTGAGACTGAACACACACACACACACACACGCACACACACACACACACACACACACCCCTGCCCCTGCGAACACAGTAACATGAGCAGGCCCTATTGATCCGTGCAGTGCTTTGAAGAACTGGCTGGATAGCCAATCCGTAAGTGACTAGTTACTTCCCTGCTCTATTCACTGGGCCGGCTCCCTCCTCCCCAGGAAGGGGGTGGGGACCTTCTTGTTCTGCCATCCTCTCCTGCTCCATGGTGACGCCTGGTGCTTTGCAGAGGCTTCTGTAGCTAGGCAATTGCTCTAAATAAACAGCAGGATGTCACCCATGTTTAATGCACACAAATTAATTTAAAACATGAGACATGTCTTGGATTCATCAGTACAAAAGGAAAGAGTGGTGTAGTCGTAAATTGCTAACAATAGCTTCCATTCCTATTGCGCTTCTCTGCATTGGATCTTTTCTTTCTAATGTGGGGTGGGGTGGGGCCTGAAAACATTGCACGCCCATGATTTTTAAAGATGTCAAAGAGAACAAAGGGTATGAAGAGGTGCATCTCTGCTGGCTCAGGCTAGACTCCTTGTCTCTCCATCCATAAGCAGCCGTCGTCACCAGCTTAGTGTCATCCTTCAGATACATGCAGATTTCTCTCCCTGGCTGCTGTATTTAGCAATTGTGGCAGAATGCAGTGCGCTTCCTGTGTGGCAACTTGCTTTTTGCAGTTAATCCATATCTGGAGATTGTTTTTTACTGGCCCGTGTAGAGTTACCGCATTTTTTCCACAGTTGTTCGATACGGCATTTTATAGATGCACCTTAATTTATTGAAATTTAAACAACAGTTTAAGTCATTTCAGTTGTTGGCGATAATAAACAATGCCGTAAAACAAAACTATAAGCAAAACCCACCTTCTATGTGCATCTTTATTCCATGTGAGCATAGCTATAGGATAGATTCTAGGAAAAGAAAATTGGGCTCAGGGGACATGTACATTTTTAAAGTAAGATTTTATCTGAAGTATAACAGCCGTATAGAAAACATGTACTTCATAAGCGCACAGATTGACGGGTTTTCGCGAAGAGCACACTCAGGTAACCGTCACCCAGAACAATAAAAGAAAGTGACTAGAATGCCGGAAGTTCCCTGGTGCCCCAGGCAGATCTGACCCCTCGGGCAAGAGTAAGCACCGTCCTGTGCTCCACCACAGCTCGGTCTCCCCTGCTTGTGAACTTCGTCTCGTGGAAGCACAGCGTCTATCCTCTTTGTGACAGTGACCGTGTTACCTTGTGTGGGTTACACGTTTGCACATCAAGAAATCCTTATGAAAAGTGCTGGTGTACTCATTCTGCTGTTCATGGACGTTCGGGCTGCTTCCACATTCTGTCTGTTGCCAGTAAAGACTGCTATAAATATTCTTGACATATTTTTAAAGCACAGAAGTGTGCATTTCTGTTAAGTATATCCCTAAGGGTAGAATTGCCTGGTCATAGATTATCTGCACATCCTACTTTAGTGGACACCCCCAAAGAGACTTCCAGAGTGGAGTGACACCTAATCTCCCACTAGCAGTTCAGAGAGTTCCAGTTACTCCACGTACTCACCCATATTTGGTATTTTCTGTCTTTTTCATTTTAGCCATTCTGGTAAGTATGTATCGACCTCACATTTTGGGTTGAATTTGCATTTCCATGATGAGTAATGTGGCTGGTCACCTGCACGTGCGATGGCCGTTTGGTCTCCTCCTTGGTGACATGCCTGTTCAAGTTTTTTATTTCCTGCTGGGACGTCTCTGTTCTCTTTACTAATTTGTAAGACTTCGTCATACACTAGACAAAGGCTTTTGCTGGATACATGCATTGCAAATGTTTTGTCCCATGCCGTGTCTTGCCTTGGCACTCACGTGGGATGTCTTCTGTCAATTTTAAGTGTGACTAATTCATTGCTCTTCCCTTTATGCTTAGCTTTACTTGGGTCCTGTTTAAGAATATTTGCCGCCCCAAGGTAATGAGGACGGTCTATGCTTCCTTCTAAAAGGTTACCGTTTTGGTTTCACATTCAGATCGACAAGCATCTGGTATTGTTTCTGCGCATGGTGGCTGTTAGGAGTCGAGATGCATTGCTGTTTCCACGAGGATGCTTGAGTGACCCCGCATCGCTCCCCGCAAGACCGTCTTCCCCTCTCTGCGCGCTGTCTCACCCTCGTCCACTCCGTGACTGTGTCTGTGCAGGCCAGATCCCGCCCGTTGGTCTGTTTGTTACGTCCACTTTCGTGCACACCGGCCCCGGCAATTCCCGCTGGGTCCCCACTGGGAGCCTGCTGTGTTTGCTAGAGACCCTTCTCCTTGGCAGACTCTGAGCTCCTATAATTTTTGTCTTCTTATCCCTAGAGATGGCTGAGAACCTGCCATGCCTCTGCTCTCCTTGTGGCTTCTTGGCCCACTGCCGTGTGCAGTTCAAGGGCAAAACCACAGCGAGTTGGGGTCACCTCTTACTCTCCCCTTTTCCAAAGGGGTCTCGGCCCCTCATTTCCCTGCAGCCCAGGCTTCAGGTTTCGCGTCCCCGGTTCGCTGAGAAGGCAGAAAGGTTTGCTGGCGTCTCCCCATGGCAGATCTCGCTACCCAGCCTCCGCCCACCCCTCAGCCCCAGCCCTGCACCGAAAACCTGTGACACTGCTGGGACCCTCGGGATCTTCTGGGGACAGTGGCCACTCTTGACACTTCCAGACAGATGCTTCATGGGGTGTTTTATCCATTCTTCTTTCTTGTTCTCAGTGGTAGTATTGTCTGCTAGAACCTATGTTCTTATAACCCAGATCAGAAACCCAGTTGTGGATATTTTCAATTTTGATAAATATAACAATATTGCTAATTGCCCTTCAAAGCAGTCGCCTAACTTACACAGTACACGCACCTTACCTGAAACCATAAGAAGCTGATATCTACCTGGAAATACAGTTGATCCCGAGATGAGGAATTGGTGCTTTTCTAGCTATGCCTTTTGGGTCCATTTATAACATTTAATCTGCCATCATTCACGGGAAATACACTTGCAGCCTACATCAAAGGAACACAAATAAGCCTTTGATGGTTTAATAGGAGCTGGCAGGATAAAGACAGGTGGCCTGGCCATCTTCTTGATTTCAAATGTGCTGCAGACTCTGTTAATGACACTTGCCCCCTGGCTTCCTTTGGAGCACGATTCCTGGCCTGCGCCGGGAGACAGAACCTAAGTGCTCACACACCGGGGCAGCTTGGCAAGGCCTGGCCTTGCGGGGAAGCTGCAGCCGCCTGAACAAATTCAGGTCAGGCAGAAAAGCTCTCTGTTCCAATCTTTTCGGGGATGGGGTGGGGATCGTGGGGGGCGGGAGAGGGTTAATCAGTTGAAACTGAAGGAGTCTGCTGCTGTATAAGTCGCAACCTGCCAGCCGAAGTCAGCAATGGGCAGAAGTGGTTTCAGAGGTAGACACGTTGATTGGAGCATGGTCCCTAACCCTACCCCTCCGCATCAAAGAAAGGTGAAGATGCCCACTGCCGGCTTCCCCTGTGGTTCTGTGCCACAAACCTCGGCCGTCTGCTGGTTTCTGTGCTTGCCCTGAGCGCAGCAGTTCATGAGGAACAAATAAAGCAGCGACTCCAGAGCTGGGGAAAGATGACCTGCGATGAAACCGAAATGACACATTCTTCAAGGCAACTCATCTTAACCCAGCTGACTCCTTCCCTCCTGCGTCTTCCTAAAGGACACGTTCTCCTGGCTTCCAGTTCTATGACAATATTCCTCCCGACCTGTGGGGATTGTCTGGGCTCTACGGAGCAGCGCTTAGCAGTCCATTTCAGAACCTTATTCAGTCTCTGTGGGAAGAATTTGACCCAAGGCATTGACTGGCTCAGGTACAGAAACCTTCATTCTACTGTGAACCTTTTACAAGATTTGGAAAGGCTGGAAGGGAAGAATTGTTACACAGGACAGGAAGGGAATTTTAAATTTTATTTTTACTCCATCTTGTTTGGATAAGATTTTTTTTAAAGGGTTTCAAAACAAAGGTGGGTCCTGTGTTTCACTTTGCCCTGCTGTTTCCTCTTCCTTCAAGAACGATTTTTGCACGTTTACCGTAATAGGGATCGAGACGCCCTCGAGTAAGCGTTCAAATTATCGCCCATTAAGGAGCCGATGGCTTTGTCTTCTCTATTCTAGCATGTGCCTGACAACGCGAGAGAAGCAATCGGGGCGCCATTCATTCCGTCTCTCACACTGTCTCCCGTCACTGCGCCCGACACCCGATTCATCAGCAAGTCCTGTCAGTTTACCTCCAAACTCGGTTCCACCCCACGCGTTCCACCCTTCCTTTCCTGCCCAGCCACTGGCTCCGACCTGGGTATTTAAGGGCTTCTTAACAGATCTCCCCAAATTGGATCTGTCTGGCCCCGATTCTGGAGCCAGATTAATTTTCTTTAAATATTTTAATTTTGTATTCTCACTTCAATGTCTTTCAGTTGGTCTCCCATCCCTTAGGAGGGAGTTTGCAAACCTCAAACCAGTCTGTGTGGCTCCGTTTGACCCGGCTTCTTCCTGCCTTTCACCTTGAGGTTCTCACCCCTGGTTGCTAATTGGAAGCACGGGAGGAGGGTTTTCCCCCCAATAAAAATATTTCTATTTAGTTAATTGGAATAGGGCCTGGACACAATACTGTTTTCAGAGTTACCCATTTTAACACACAGTCAGAGAAGAGAACTCCAGATCTGTCCCGATTTCTCACCGTCTTCCCCACCGCTTTCCTTGCTCTGAGGGTTTTGAGTACTTTGAGTCTTTTCTGTCTCAGGGTCTTTGCACATGCTGTTCCTTCAGTGTAGAATACTTTTCCTCCCTGATTTCACCTGACCAACTTCAAATGACCTTTCATGTCTCATCTTAAATGATCCACACTCCTGGAAGCCTTCACTGTCCCTCACTTCTCCATAGCACTTAACATCGTTGAAATTGTAAACATTATTTGGGGCATTATCTGTGAATAGCCGGTTTCCTGTGTGAGTCATCTTCATGAGTGTGTGTCTGTCTTGTTTTCCACCAAATCCTGAAAGCCTTGGCCGGCAGCCAGCCCCCAGAAGACACTGAGGACCGTGGAGTGTTAACAACGTCCTGCTCCTGGCCCCTCCCTGCCTGCCTTGCGTCAGCCGTGTGCACCGAGCAGGCAGAGCTCTGTCAGGACCTCTCCCCGCTCACCTCTCCCGCGTCATTAAGGCCATTTCCAACTATTCTGCTCACTGAGAGCAGAGATTAGCCGGCTGATGCTGTTTAACTGTTCGAAAGGTAATGAAGCGTCTAGGTTCCTAATCACTTTGCCTCTGTTAAAACTAAGACAATCAGGATTTCAGTTCGTTTTTTTTTATTTCAGAATATTATGGGGGTACAAATGTTTAGGTTACGTATATTGCCCTTGCCCACCCGAGTCGGAGCTTCAAGCGTGTCCATCCCCCAGACGGTGCGCACCACGCCCGTTACGTATACACCCATCGCCTCCTGCTCCCACCTGCCCAACACCCGATGAATGTGATTCCCGTATGTGCACTTAGGTGTTGATCAGTTAAAGCCAATCTGATGGTGAGTACATGTGGTGCTTAGTTTTCCATTCCTGGGATACTTCACTTAGCAGAATGGCTTCCATTTTCTTCATTATCTTTATTTTTTTTCTTTATTTTTTTTTTCTTCTGCTTCTTCCAAGATTTTTCTTTGTTTTAGGCAGCGTTATACAATTATTAGCTACATAAAATAAAAGTCACCAAATTTAAGCTACAATTTTATGAGTTCTAACAACTGAATACAGCCCAGTGACCATCACTACGATCATGATATAGAACATTTCCATCACCCAGAAGTTCCCCTGTGCCCCTTTGCGACCGTAGATCTGCTTTGATACAGAGCTTGTCCATCACCCAAGAAGTTCCGTCAACTCCCTGGCCCCTGGCATCCACAGATCTGCTTTGATCACTGTCATTTTGCCTGTTTCTAGAATTTTATGTAAATGGAATGAAACAGTATGTAGTTTTTTATGCCAACCTTCTTTCACTCCATATGATGTTTTTCAGATCCATCCATGATGCTGTATCAGTAGTTCAGTTTCTTTTTGTTGCTAAGTATTAATAGTATTCAATCGTACAACTATACCACAGTTCCTTGATTCATTCACTAGGTGATGGGTATTCAGGCTATTTCCAATTTTCAGTTATAAGGTTACTATAAACATTTGTATAAAGTCGCTTTGTGCATATATGTTTTCATTTTTCTTGGATAAATAACCAGGAGTAGAATTGCTTGGTCTTATGATAGATGATTGTTTGTAAGAAACAGGCAAAATGTTTTCCAAAGTAGTTATACCATTTCCACCAGCAATATATGAAAATCCTGATTTCTCCATATCCTTGCCAAAACTTTTCATGTTAGCCATTCTGGTGGGTGTGTAGTGACATCTAACTGTGATTTTAATTTGCATTTTCTTGGTGACTAATGATGTTGCCTTTTGTCCATATGCATATATGCCCCCTATATATTTTCTTTGGTGAACCATATGGTCAAGTCTTGGCTCATTTTTAAAAAATTGAGTTGTCCTATTAATGAATTTTAAGTATTCTTTTAATATTCTGGACATAAATTCTTTATTAGATAGATATTCTTCAATTTTTTTCTAGTTTCTGACTTGCTTTTTGATTTTCTTTACAGTGCCTTTTCAAGTGCAAAAGTTTTAAATTTTGTTTAGGTCCCAATTGTCAAATATTTCTTTTATAACGTGTACTTTTTATTGTCCAGTTGAAGAAATCTTTGCATAATCCAGGGTAAGTACAATTTTCTTCTATGTTTTCATCTAAAAGTTATATGGTTTTAGCTCATGTATTTGGTCTGTAATCTATTTTGAGTTCATTTTTATATACAGTATGAGTCAGGAGAACCCCATGGATATTCAGTTGTTCCAGGACTATTTGTGGGAAAAATTCCATCAATTTTACATTTCATTTTCCTTCTTTGCCTTCCTTCTTTTGCATCGATGATTTCTGTGATTCAATTTTATCTCCTAATTGTCTTTTGTACTGTACAATTTTTTAGTGTTTTCTCTATTTTTTTTTTTTATTATTTCAGCATAATATGGGGGTCAGATGTTTAGGTTACATGTGTTGCCATTCCCACAGTCCACATTTAAATAATATGACACTGTTTTACATATATTACAATGATGTTACGATGGTACACTTTCATATCTAGCCCCCAGTCTTCATGCTATCGTTGTCCCTTATTTACTGTTCACGCATGTTATAAATCCTAGATTACATCATTTTATTTTTGTGTTAAATAGTTATCTATCAAAGACATTAAATGACAGGAAAAAAATTCATTACGTTTGTTCACACATTTACCAGTTGGGGAGCTCTTCGTGCCTTTGTGTAGATTGAAATTTCCATCTGGTATCGTTTTACTTTTGTCTGAGGATTTTCTTTAACATTCCTTGTGATAATGTGTCTTTCCATGGCATTCTCCTAACTTTTGGTTGAAAAGTCCGTTTTGCCATCATTTTTAATGGTATTTTTGGTGGAACAGAATTCAAGGTGGAAAAGTTCCCTCTTTCCTTGTATACTGGATGGCATAGTTTCTGATGGACAGTCTGCTGTCGTTCTTATTTTCATCCCTGTGTATGTATCTTGGCATGCATTTCTTCATGTTTCTTCTGATCAGTTTTTGTTTGTTTGTTTTTTTGTTTTTTTAGCTTTTGGGATCTGTGGCTTTACTGTTTTTATCAAATTTAGAAATATTTCGGGCACTATTTCTTTAAATATATATCCACAATATTTTCCGTTCCTGCTTTTCCAGACTCCAGGTGTGCATATGGGAGACTGCTTTGTACTTCCATAGGTCCCTGGTGCTCTGTTCATGTCTTGTTTCCTCTTCTTACTTTTTGCGTTTAATTTTGGACAGTAGCTATTGCTATGACTTCTAGTTAATTAGTCTTTTCTTCTACACTCTATGTGGCGAAAACACCAAGTATTTCTGGCCATGAATGAGCTCCAGGGATCATTTCATCTACTGCTTTCTGGAGTTCTTTCCCTTGCCTTGGAGGTTTCCTCGCGTGTGTGCTCAAGTTAGTTCTCGGAAAAAGCCTTGAGCGGATTGGCCCCTTTGAAATTCCAGGGCACTCTCTTCTTCATTCTCTCTCCCTCTCTCCCTCTTCAATGCTCCATTTCTTTACTTCCCAGGACTTTGCCCCACAAGTTATAGCCCCTTGGACATCTGAAACCTATTTTCCCTGGACTAGACAGTCTCTCCATGTGGTGACATAGGTCATCTGTAGGAACGATCTTGTTTGTTTCCTTTTTCTGGGAGTCACCGTCCTGCACTGCCTGACATGCGATGTCTGATAACTGTTGGTTCATATATTCTGTTTTGTTCCTAGTTGTTTGAAAAAGAAAGTTAAATTTAGTTTCTGCTATTCCATCATGACCATACCAGAAAGTCCTTCTTTCCTGTTTGGTTGTTAAAATTAGGAAAGATTTTCTTTTGCCTCTTGTTCTTGTTATCTACTTTTGCTTTGATTTTTCAGAAATGTAGTGTCATGTTTTGGCTATTAGCAAAGGGTGATAATGTCCACAGAGAAAACAATAATTGGCAAATTATTGAATAAGGTTCTAGTTATAGCTTTTGGCTTCGATAATCATTTTTTTCTTTTATTTATCATTTTCAAAAAACCTTTAATTGAAAGAAGGATCTGTATCTTCAAAAAGTAGTTGTCTTTCCACAAATATGTTGACTGAGCAACTTGAGTTAAGTTGAACAGCTAGATCTACCTGTACATATACATGCATGTTTGTACCCATACACACACATGTGCTGCATGCGTGTGTGTGTGTGTGTGTGTGACATTATTACTGATTTGTACTCTGGTTTACTAGGCATCACTTACAAAATAATTTATTGATGTGTATAATGCAACAGCTCTGCACAGGTTAAAATTTCCCCAAAACACACAAAAATGTATTAAAATAAAATTTTCTTTAAAAAATATTTTTTAATTTCTCAAAAAATAGCTCTTTTTGAAAAAGTGTTCTATTTTCTGGCACTTTAAAGCATAATTATGTATCTGGATTATATCAACTATCTTTTACTTCAGTATTTATTTACTTTTCTGTGACTGGAATTATGGAGACAGGCTGGGGATTTCCTTGGCAAAGTTTTACAATTAACTATGCCTTTCCTCATCTACCTAATGCATCTGGCTTCCAGATTCCCAACTTTTTATCCCTACAAATCACCTGATCATTAACCAAAAGATTAAATTGATCAATAGTATCAAAGTAAAGACAATGTTATTTATTTTTGGTAGACATGGCATAATATTTGAAAGGCAAATGCAATAGTAAAATAAAAAAATTAGAATTTTGACTGTTAAACTAATAGAACATGATAATCTCTAACTTTTCCATTTCTTTCAGTTACCCAGAAATAAGCTATGGGGGAAAAAGTATCTTTAATTTGGAATTACAATTCTCAGGGCAAAAGCAATTCCCCAGAAAAGTGCAGGAAACATTATTCAGAATGTGCCTTCTGTAAATAGCCCAGGACTGGGTGGAGGAATGAGCCAATTGTATTGAAGTTTTTCCATTTGAAGCAGGTGGCCTTTATCAGGCATTTTAAATCCGTAGAATAAATGGAGTTGGATCTGCCAACTCATTTTCTGTCCCAGAAGCAACTATCCCATCCCAGTGGTTCCTGGTTCCGACTAGCCATGCACGTTAAATGTAGTGATTAACTAACGTATTTTTAAATAGTTGTGCACTCTCGTTGTCTCAGAAAATTTTCCTAAAATCCTGATGTTGCACCGAGGAACGCAAAACTACCATTACAATAACCAAGACCGCTCCTAGAGCGAAATGTTCTCATCAGCTTTGAGCGATACCAGAAGATTTCATCCGTCCAGGTACGCTCCACGTCTGTGTGATCACAAGAACGAGACATTCATTCCCTGCCCCCCAGACTCTCCCACCCACACTTGTGCTTTGGTGGGGCTAGGTTTGAATCTGAGACTCTGAATGTTTAATAGATACCCCAAGATATCCTCACGAGCAGTTTGGAATCGGTGTTGTAGGGACCTACTCTTACCTGGGCAGGAAGCTCATCAGGATTCCACATGTGTCCTGAGATGTGCAAATGAGTAATCCCAAGCTAGGGTCTTTGCTATTCAGTCAGCAGTCAGTAAAGCTCAACTCCTGGGTCAGGGATTTTCTGGATTAGAAAGTATTTCTCACTGGACCAGAGACTGCATATATTGGACAAAATAATTTTTATTTTAGCTCTTGTCCTGAAGGCACTGGTCCGAGCTGCTCTACTTGGAGATACTTTGATTCTCTGGAAGTAACTCGTTCTCCCTGCCAGGCCAATGCCTGTGAAAGTCCACGTCTCCATGGCGGCCGGTCCCTTTGGTATCACAGGATAAGCAGATCTGGAAAGACAATTGTGGTGATTAAGGGCTTGCAAGATGTCCCTAGACATATGGTATCTGCTCACTGGAATGTCTTCATTAGCAGAGAGAGAGAGAGAGATGCTGCCATGTGGTTACTATGATAATAATGCATGTTTTTCTGCCAAACATTTTGTAGTAGTAGAATATTTTGATGGCTTTGAAGTTTTGCCACCTTCTTTAGAGAAATACACAATGCAGAACAGGCTAAGAAACATTTTCATGCATTGACAGGTATTGCAAGAAACAGACTATCAAATCCAGTCTGCATTCAGAAAGGGGAGTAAAAATTTGCAAAGATTAATTGGTGGAGACGAGATACACTGTTAATAAAAGTACCGTAAAAGAAAATTATCCCAGTATCAATTTCCTACTTGGCTTTAGAACTCAGCCCAAGGACACAGCACACTCCTAAAAATGAGTTTTAATAACTTTCTTTTTTGCTTGTGTTAGTCTGTAGGCAAAATTGTGTGGTTTTAATAATCATCTCCGACAGTAATAAGTTCCTCTAGTGTTTATACCTCCCTAACAATACGCAGCTATAATTACTGTGGCGAGGAATTTAATAAGTCACAAAAAAGTAGAACAAATGTGACATTGTGTTTTCTGAAGAATATGAATCCCTCTGTCTCCGTGTTTTCGTTAGTTGAGGTTTCGATCAGGCGTGTTTTCTCCAGTGCCCTTTGCCTGCCCAGGACCGAGGCATGTGGGCGGAGGGAAGCAGTAGCGGTGAGTGTCCCCTCACCGCTGGGGACACTTCTGCTCCTTCCCTCCTTTCGTGAAGAATTCCCATGAGTCCGCACCATCCAGTGCTCCCCAGAGATGACCCGACAGCTCGGAAAATCCACAGTGTGCCTTCCATAGTTCACTCCATTTCTTCCTCTATAAACACGCTTCTGTTTTATTCCTCGCTTGTCCTCTCTTCCTCCAGCTCGTACCGAAGCTCTCTCCTTCCACTCTGGGGTCGCTTTTTCAAAGGGTCCTCTACACCCTGTCTTCTGGGATTACCTGGGTCCTTCCTAACTTATCCCACTGGATCTTCCTGCTCTAACCTAGGCTGGCTCTCATGGACATCATGTTGATCCGTCTGCAGCACCTCTCGGTCATTCCATTCTGTGAAGCACGGTCAGTGCACCGTGTCACCCTCGTCCACCTGCCCCAGGGCACCAGCCCGTGGCCGTACCTACTGGTCCGCCTTGCCTTGGCCTCCTGTTGGGTGTAGGCCACGGGCGGGTCACCAGCAGACGGGAGAGTTGGAGGAGGGCGAGGTTGGAGGATTGATTCTTCTGGCTCTGTCCACCCCAGGCCCCGGAAGTGCCCATCGTCCTCTGTCAAAGACCAAAGCCCTGTGGGGCGGCTCTCGCCTACATCGCATTTCTCTTCGGGTCCCCTCCTTGCCCCTCAGAACGACAGACGGAAACGCTTCTCTGCGGGTGCGTTCCCCCCGCCCGGAGGCTCCCCCAACCCCACCTGCAACAGCTGCTTCGTCAGCCGCGCCTGCGTGCGCATGTCCCTCCAGGCCCTCGGCGTTCACGCTGGCTCCAGGGGACCCTCTAAGGCTGGGTTTTCTCCACGTTTCATCTTCCACCATTCACACTCCACAGGGTCTCAGGTATTGTTTGTGATTCTTTGTCTCCCAAAGTCACAATTATTATGGTCAAACTGATGACTTTCAAAATTTTATTCTCATTTCCAAACTCCCTTCTGCCATTCAGTCCTACATATGGTCGCCAGTGGAACGGGAGCACTTCTCTCATGCGTCCTGCGTGGGGAGGGGAACACAGACATTTCCACAGAGTTAGGGAGGGATTTCTAATAAATATATCGAACCAGCGTTCCATCTCAGGAGATGACAGGTTCCGTATTAAAGGAATTATTCAGAATAAGAGATGTACCGGATGCAAGAGCTGAGATGACCTCCAGGATTCCATTCGAATCCTACCTTCAGTAAGTCAGAAACATTTCACGGAGACCGTCTCTGGTAGAACAGATGCCACTGACAGAGGAGGTGGTGGAGATGGGAGATTTATTTGTGTGTGTATATGGGTGTATTTGTGGGTATGTATTTATATGTAGCTGGAAGTGTGCATGTGTATAAATAGAGGGAGATATTAATACATACATATCTGATATCTTTTTTAATGCCTGCAAGCCAAATAAAAATAAGCCCCATGAAGAATGGATGAGCTGACAACACACTATCCAATTCTGCATCTGGAGCATGCACAGGAATTTATTACGAGTAGCAACCAGACTTTTTTTGGACGTGTGATAATCTTTTATTCTGTTTTATGTGAAAGTTAAAAGCTAAAGAATGCCATTTGCAGACCTTCAGCAACTTCTAGCTTGGCTTTAGAAATTCATCGCAGAAGATGGAGAACTTTGATATAGGGGCCAGCACAATGACATCCAGCACCCAGATCTTAATTTCTGAATTGGTTCTTCATCTCAGCGCCTGCTCTGTTTGCAGGAGTGACAGAAGAAACATCCAAGGGTAGTTTTCAACTCACAGAAGCAGCTGTGAGAAGCCAGCTGTGAAAACGAGCCAGTGAACCCCACATCCTGGCCCATCATTTATTACAAAGACACCTCCATCATTTTTATCATGAATCTTCTACTCAGACAAAAGATTTAACATCAAAGAAAAGCCTTGCTTAGGCTTCAAATTAATGTGACTGTTGAGAAATCCTACAGTGGCTTGAATTGACTCTGGCGAGGTAAAACCACACAGATCCCAGGGGATCGGTCTAACATTCGTTCCACTTGTCAGAAGGAGGTCAGGCAGGAAACTCCAGGTGAGAAATTCTCCGAATCAGGTCACCTAGTGCATCAGCTAGTCTGTAAGCAAGCGCTGATGGTGCACGCAGGGAAGAGGGGCGAGGAGAATGTCCCACCCCGACTAGAGAGCTGACAAGGCCTTTGCTCCCAATCCAACTCAGCTGCAGACGTCGCAGGACCGCCAAAAGTGACTGACACTGGGACGAGGGATAAAGGACGATGGCAGTGGCAGAGGCGCTGCTGGGCTTTGCAGCCGTGTGTCTCCAGGATGCCCGAGCCCTTGAGCTCCCGCCCCCACCTCCGCCGGTGAGCAGGATCCTGTCTTTGCGGGCTGGGGCTTTGGCTAGGGGAAGCCAGAGGGGCCAAAACAGCCCCAAAGGGAACTGGTACTTTGGCCAAAGGGGAGAGAGAAGGGCACCACTGGGTTTTGTTCTAGGTCTCCGCACGACTCCGGTCATTCTGATACGCAGTAGCTGCCTGTCACCCTCAGGGTCAAGCCCCAGCTCTTCATCAGAACACTGGGGACCCACCACTCTCTCTGAGCCCCTCCCCCATGCTTTGATTAACTGTGCTGCTTCCTGTTTGAGATACAATAAGCTAAACTTTGAAATCGGACATTTCATATTTAACGACCTAACAGCAACATGGCCGTCGAGGGAGCCGGTGACGGGTCGCAGGTGAGAGCCACAGTATTGGAAATGGGAGAAGAAGGGGCCAGAGGGGATGTCGGAGAGACTTGGAGGCAGATGGCTCCACACGCCCTCACCAGCGTGAGGGTGCAGGGGCCACGCGGAAAGCAGGAGAAGGCCCTGGGCTCTGTAGCAACCTGACAGGGCGTGGGCGAGGGTCTTCTCCAGAGATGGGGAGCCCAGCCCAGCTGGCACCTTGATTTCCATCCTGGGAGAGTCTGAGCTGAGAACAAACTGAGCCCCCCGTGCCTGGCCGTGGACCCACAGAAGCAGTGGGGGTAATAAATAGGTCCTGTTGTAAGCTGTTAACATTGTGATCATTTCTTACAGCAGCCATAGAAAATGCACACAGGTTTTCGTGAAGTTAGACAGTGAGTGCTGGGGTCTCCCAGATGGAGCTCAGTTCCTGGGGGTGCCTCGCATCCCCTGTCCTCCCCTCTTGGGGTTTCTTTTTTCCTCTCTGAATGAGACAGTGAGGACCCCGCAGAGTTGTGAGGAAGCGCGGAGATGTCGCAGGCTCAGCACCAGAGGTGCATTGCGCAGGTGAAGGCCACAGTTCTCGTCTGCTGTTATGCGCCTAAGCGAATGCAATTGATTCTTTTTTCCTTTCCCTGTGGAAGATAAACCGTGATAGAGTCTAACTGTTTGCTGGTTCGGTACAATCACGTGGTCACACTTGTTCTGGAGAAGCCGGTCCCAGGTCCTGTGTCTCCCCTGAGGGGCCCCCGTCTACTCTGTCCTCTAACAGAAGTTGTCCTGGCTCTGGGTGGTCTCAGCCTTGGCCAGCGCTGGTGAAGTCAGGGCTCGACTATGACCAAAGCTGCGCCTTCTGATTCTCTGTCCTCAGACCCCAGGAGGGGATGCTGAGAGCCTTCTTCCCCAGCTGTGGGATGATCACAGCGGGTCACAGGCCAGGGTCAGAGCAAGGAGCGTGAGTCAGTCCAAAGACGAGCACATAGCAAGTGGAAACTCAGAACTCTGCAGAGGAACGGGGGAGCCCAGGACCTGTCCCCACAGGCCCTGAACATGCTTCCCACACTGGCATCCCCGAGGAGCCCCTGCATCTGTAAAAAAGCTTCTTAAAATGTATTAAGGTCCTCTTCAAAAATGTTGACACTGTAAACATACGAGCCACACTTTCCTGATGGCCCCCCAACTCCATATCCACCATTGCCAACCCTGGGAGCCAACCCTCGGTTCACAGCCTGGGCTGTTTCCTTCCGCATCCTTCTTGTGCTCATGGAATTTGGTTTCTTTGCTTTGTTTTTTTAGAAAATGTATACTATTCAGCTCTGTTCTTTACCTTGATTTCCTCACTTGACATTACAGCGTGGACATCCCCAAGTCACCAGGTGTGGCTAGAGCCCATCGTCTTTAACACCTGCATGCTCTGTCGTAAGAGGAACCGCAGTTTTTCACTCAACCAAAAAGGATGTGCATTTGAGCCCAGCATTTTTTTTTTTTTTTACCACCGCAATAACAAAAACAAACAATTCCTTCTCCATATATTTTCGTATGTGCCATCTGTGTGTTAGGGAGGCAGGGAAGAGGCTAGCCAAGTGGCTAGAAGTGCAGAAGCTAGAGCCAGAACACGTGAGTGCAACTGCCTGCCCTGCTGTTTGCTAAATGTGTAACCTTGGCCGAGTTACTTGCCCTCCTTGGGCTCAAATTCCTCATCTGGAAAAGAGAAAGTGCTGGAAACACTTCCTCCTAGGATTGTCGTAAGGAACTGGTGTTAATTATTTACAACTCTTAGGGCAGTGCCTGGCACACAGTGAGTAGTTGCTCGGTGTTAGTTACCTTCATTATCAAATGGTTATTGTCATTATCACAGTGATTTAGAGTCATTGGATAGAAGAATATTTTGTATAAATTCATCTTATTCTCTCCTAGGTCCAATTTCATGAGGTTTCTGTAACTTTTAATCGTAACACCCTGAGGTATTACTGAAATACTGACATAGTAAATTCAAATATGAGCTATCACTAGACATTATAAATCCAGTTTTCCCAAATAATCCTCCTTTGCCATGTTGACTTTTCTGGGGATAATAAGCCTTACTGCTTATGGAAGCTCCGGCCAGTCTTGGAAAGGAGAACTTGATCAGAGTTCCTTGTCTGTTTCTTGCGGTTTCATTAAACAGGATTGCTTCTGGGCAAAGTCATCCTCCTACCTCCATGGTCCAAGCTCTCAGCAAGTTTTCCTCATGATCATCTTCTTCCACCTGGCAGATACTTGATGCAAGTCATCTGTCCACAAGAAAACACACATCGTGAACAGAGATCTGTGTTCTCTGTTTAATTTTTTTGAGCACTTAGCAGGTGACCCTTTAAAGGGTTTGATTCCCCTCCCCCCGAAGTCAAATTGCTCCATATGTCTTTTCATAGTTTGTCTAATCTGCAATTGTATTTCTCATTATCCTTTTGTGGGTCGTGATGCTATTTCCTCCAGTTTCATTCTCCCTCTTTTATGTTTCTCTTGTACAAAATTAATTACATTGTACCTTCAAGCATAATTTTAACACTGTCTCCATTGCACTGTGTCTGTTTTTAATTAACGCTCTTCTAATGTAGATTTTAGAGCCAAATGGTGCAATTCTCTGAGCATCAAAGAAACAAAGAATCTAACAAAACTGAAATGAATGAGCAAGACAAAGCAGCTGACAGTATGTTCTCATTCGAAAATGTCACTTTGGCTGTGCATTGGGTAATAGAATGGATTACTCGGGGCTTTCTTTTTAAAGCAAAGACAAGAGATGTTGACTCCAGATTTCTGGTGCTTTTGCTTGGACTCACACTGATCACGCATCTCCAAGGGAATTAGCCAAACACAGCATTCTCAGGGCTCGAGGAAAGGCTAGGGGGTGTGGATCCCACAGATACATTTCTCCAAACGTGTTCTGTAGAGCAGACCTGGCCAATCACTCATGCTGAACTGCAGTCTGTGTTTTCACATCTCAAAGACACTTATGATGCTGGGACCTTTTGGTGTTCCACTCCAAAGGAGAAGCTATCTCTTGGGTTACTATAAAAAAAGTTTCATGGAAGATAAAATCAAACACAGTAGAGCTACACATATAGTGTGAAATGTCCAAAAACCAGAATATAGACTAACAAATGTCTTCTTATTACTCTTTCGTTAACAGATCAGCTTGCACTTTCACTCAACAAGCAGGACTGCCTTAACGATGTGTGTGTGTGTCTGTGTGTTTGTGTATGTGTGGGGAGGGTATGAATTTGCAATATAATGTGGATATACATAATAATATGCATGCGTTCTAAAATAGACAATTTATATTGGACTGGACATATTTTGTGCAGGTTTATTTGAAGACTTTAGTTATTCAGCATACTTTTTCTTAATGAATGGTTTAAAATATCAGACCGAATGGGTAATAATTTTGAGATAACAGAGGCTGAGACCCTAATCTCAGGACATGTAGGGAAATTTCATTTGACTTAGGCAACGTGATGTGAAACTAAGCGTGTAGGTTTGTGTTTGGGGGCAGCCTCAGCTTAGCATTCAATCCAGCAATCCCACTGTTGGGTATCTATCCAAAGGAAAAGAAGTCATTTTATCAAAAGACATCTGCACTCGAATGTTTTGTCGCAGCACAATTCACAATTGCAAAGATACGGAATCAACCTGCGTGCCCGTCAATTCAGTGAATTAAGAAAATGTGACATACATATACCATGAAGTATTGCTCAACCATAGAAAGAAATAAAATAACGTCATTTGCAGTAACTTGGACGGAACTGGAGACTATTATCCTAAGTGAAGTATTTCGGGAATGGAAAAACAAACACCACATATACTCTCTGATAATTGGGAACTCAATGACGAGTACACATCAGTACAAGGAAATGTAAAGGTCTTTGGAATCCGAGATGGGACAGGGTGAGGAGGTGTTGGGTAAAAACCTACCTGTCAGGTACAGTGAATGCTATTCTGGTGACGGGCACACCAAAAGCCCTGACTTAAGCATTACACAAGATATCCTCGTAACAAAAGCATTTGTACCTGCTTAATATTTTGAAATTAAAAGAAAAGAAAATGAGTAAACTCTTATGAAAGATATCAAAGAAGATCTAAATAAATAGCTATTCCGTATTCATGTACTGGAAGATTCAATATTGGTAAAAAGATAATTCTTCTCAACTTGGTCTATAGACTAGAAAAAAAATTCAAATAAAAATTCTACCGTGCCACGTTGTGATTATCCACAAACGTAGTCTGTAACGTATGTAAAGAGCAAGAAGACTCAGAGCAGCTCACACGATACTGAAGCTGAATAACTGGGTTGGGGGTGGACGCTGCTCAGCTGTAAGACTCGCTATAAAGCTGCGGAGAAGCCGGGTGTGAACAGCACAGCCCCTGTGACCGAAGGGCAGAGACACGTGGATGGTAAAATCAGAGCAAAAACAGGCAGGATCAACGTAAAATTTAGGACGGCGATGATCTTGGCGTAGAAGAGGGAAGCAATAGCGGCGGGTCGTGTGAGATTCTGTTTCTCAGCTGGATGGTGGGTACTTAGGGGTCTATTTTATGAATATTTTTCATCCGTCCATAAACATTTTACAAACTTTCTTACGGCATTTTATAAACTTCACAGTTCACTTTTAAAAAACCTCTTTCTTGTTTCTTCTGAGCCTGCCACAGTATATGAGGTTAAACTCAGGTCCCCCAAATGAGTTCCTTTTAGGTAACAAAGGATAAGAAATTATTTGCACGTGTTTACAAGTTCTTTCCCGTGTTTGGTCGCATGCCTTCCTCCGCACATTTTCTCCCTAATTCTTTCAGAGGATGGGGACCGTGAAGGTGTCGCTGCTTTGTTTGGTGTTGGGGAGGACCAGGTTTCTAATTGCCATGAGCACATGCATTGCTCAGACAAGCAGCATCCCACGGGGGAGGACAGTGCACCCCACCCCCATTCCGTTCCTTTTGAAAAGGAAGCTGGCTAACTTTCGAGCTGCTTTTCCCTGTGGAAGCTGGGCGTATCGGAGGCCTTAGAGTTGTTCATTCTGTATGCCGCGGAAATGCCAGGGGAGTTTTGTTTCTAAAGCTGGGGGCTGCGTAAGCTGGGCCTTCGGAGGAACAGAGTGGACTTTGATTCCAGCCAGAAATAAAATGGAATGTGTGAAATAAGAGAGCTGTCAGCAGGCTTATTTTCCTTTCCATATATCACGACGGAAAGGTAACCCGTTTGCAGCATTTAACACGGAGGAAACGAGCATTTCCAAGGGCTGTCCCCGCACAAGGCCGTGTGGAAAGGTTGAGTCTGTCTCCGGGGCCCCCAAACACTGTGATTAACGGAGTTGACGGACAGGAATAGCGTGGAGGAAACAAGTCCGAAGTCACATGTTTGTTTCCGTCGCTTGAAAACGAACAGACCCAGAGAAAATGAAGCTCGGCTTCTATGCTTAGCGCCTATCTCTGCTCTGCACTCAAATTGGGCTTTATTTTCTACTAATATTTGTTCTTTTGACAAGGAATATTTCCTTGTAATATGCAGTGTTACATCACTCAAAGTCCAGCATATGTTTCCTTTATTTTAATGTGTCCATAATGAACATGTTCACATAAATGAATTTCATGGGTGGATAGGTTTTATTGTTTATAGAACAGCCGTTAATAGAGTCTACAGTCCACAGGAAGAATAATGGTATTTGCATAATATCATACTCCTGTGTACATACTGTGTTTGTTTCCAAATAGATCTCAGGTAGAATATTTTATGCTTTTTGTCTTCTTTCGGAATAATAAGAAAAGCAAGGTGGGTTCTTACATTGAAAAATACCAGCGTGTGTGTGTGTGTGTGTGTGTGTGTGTGTGTGTGTTAATTTGGAAAATAAGAGAATTAAACAAGTAAAGGTAAGACAAATGTGCCCAATGTTGGTTATGTTACATATCTTTCCTTTTATTTATTATTTGTAAATAAAAGCTTTGGAATTTCTAGGTTGAGATCCATTGCTAAAGCCAGAAGCAGAATATCTATATTATATAACATGTTAGTATTTTAAAAAGGTGACAAAAACAGGAGCACAGGAACACACATCCATGTGACGTGGCGTCTCGGTGCTGATTAGATTTCATTTTAAGGAAGTACAGCCACTTCTAATTGGTGGACGACTTTGGTCTTCCAAGTATTGGCTATGAGACAGTTTAAAGGAAAAAAAAAGGAATTTGATGCTAAGTATACGTAAATATATTTCACATAAAAATTCAGGTTTCTGGATTCTCATCAACAACCAGGACTTCTGTCAAAAGCGTGTTTGGATTTTCACGGAGCGTCAGTTGGCAAGAGGTGGGTTGCGGCTGCGCCTTTGGAAGAGACGTCCACTCGCGATTCGCCCCAGTCCTCACCACTCCCTGTCGCCCACCGCGCAGAGCCCTCCTGCTGGCCCCGGCACGGCCTTGCTTTCCTTGATGGGAGACAACTCCCTTCTGTTTTCCCCCTGGTGCTTCACACAGGCTCTAGGGGCCGATTTCCCCACATCATTTGGACAAAAAGAAGGGCAGGCCCCGTGGCCTTCCTGCACACTGCTGCATGTGAAAGTCCTCCAGAGTCTCCAGGTCAGAAGAGGCCTCGTTTTAGAGGTTAGGGCATCCCCCTGTAGATGGTACAATACTGAACACCTGACCTTCCCTGAGGGCTAGAGCCCCCCTGCCTGCTCAGGCGGGTTCCTTTTCCTTCGGCTCTGCTGACACTTCCCGCCACCCACTCGCACACACCTTTCCAGTGTGGCCCCGGCCCTGGGCTGCGGGGTGGCGGGGAGAGCGGGAAGGGGCAGGAAGCTGACTTCCCGGTGACTCTGGAGAGCTGGCCTGCGTTCCCTGGCTAGGGGCTGGCATGGCTTGTCCAGAGTCCCTGCCTGCCCGAGCAGGGACCTTGATGCAGTAACGGCTTCCGTGCTGGCAGGTCCACGAGGCTGTCCCTTCAGCCCCTGGCCTCCCACTGCTTTTTGCCATGTCCTCGCTCCCCAAGTGGCCCTCGTGACATCATGTGAAGATGGCCCAGGTTCTCTCTCTCTTTATCTCTCTGTCTCTGTCTCCATGGGTCTCTCTCCGCCTGGATCAGGTCCACGGGGACACTCAGCAGTGGGAGCCTGACCTCCTCCCGTGGCCGTGCGCCTGCAGCCCCATCCAGCCTCTCCCATTCAGCTTTCTCAGGCTGGAGCCCCCGTGTCCCTCGGGCTCCAGGGAGCACCTCCTTGCAGCCTCTCCCACCTGCACAGGGCGAGGCCCCTCAGGGCACCGGATCTTCTTGCCAGGGCTGGAGACGCATGGCCCATGGCCGGCTTTCTCCAAAACATGCTTTCTGCCAACCCCGGCCCCTTGTATGTCTGCTAGTCAGCCAAAGTGGCAAGTCCTTTCCTGACGACTCCCAACAGTCTCGGTTTGATGGCTGAGATCAGGCTCCGGAAAACATTTTCCTTGAAAGGCCAGATAGTGACTATTTTGGGCTTTGCCTGCCAGACGTTCTCTGTTGCAACTCAACTCTGCCACAGCAGTGGGAAAGCGACCAGAGGCAACGCGTCCATAAAAGGGTGTGACGGTTCTGATAGAACGTTGCTTTCAAAAGCAGGTGCCCACTCCAGAGAGGGCAACCTTCCCACCCTTGGTCTGGATTCCGCAGCACCCCTGCAGAATGCGGATGCAGTTGTCACCTGCCGTTCTTGGGCCTGGGTCCACGTGAGCACCTGCCTCCCGTGGAAACAGAAAACTGCAGCAGCGTCGTCGTAGAAGACGTTACCCGCCTCGGTACCAGCCTGACGCTTACAGAGCCGGTGTTCGCAGTTTGCTCCCGGCAGGGCGTGGTGGGTGAGTCAATGACTCTGTTCGTGTGACTCAGATTAATTTCAAAATAACTCAAATCCTTTTTCACGTACCTTAAATTCTTCAAAAATAATTCTAGATTTCCCTTTCACCCCCATTCTCTACCCTCCTAACCCAACGGTCCATCGTGCTGCTGCCCTCGCCCGTAAAAACTCCTCCAGTCTCTGACCCTGCCCCAAGGAGCTCACGGATCCGTCTTTTCTCCCACGGGTGATGCTTTTCCCACACTCTCCCGCAGAGCCTAGAGCTTGGTTTCCTTTTTCTCAGGCTGGGGCAGAGGGTGAGAAGCAAACAGCTCTCCCTGGGTCAGTTTCGGAGATCGTTGCTGGGCATGATCTCTAGTTTGAAAAGCAGCTGCAGTGCTGAGATGTCAGCTCTGCCGCTGTAGATGACAGGGAGCGCCCAGAGGTCTGCTGCTGTACTGGCACAGCGTGCTGTGGTCAGGAGGCGTCGCAGAACCCGATGCAGCCTGAGCCCTGGCAGCAGCACGGGCGTCGACGGGAGGAAGGAATTCGGCAGGTCTTCAGAAGGTTGAAGCAATGGAACCTGGAGACGGATGAGGTGTCCGAGTGCACTTGTGTGCAAAGGGTCTATAGCAGCGTCACTCCTGGCACTTCTGCTGCCAAATACACAGGGTTGAGTGACTGGCTGTCGGTCCAAGGATGGCTTAGGAAAGGAGTTTGGAACCTCAGAGGACAGTAGATAAGCAACGACCCTGGACAGGGCTTTGGTGAGAAAGTGTATTAGGCGAACGTGTGTCTTTTATCCCAAGCCATGCACGGGGATGGTGGTGTCGGCATTGATGCTCTACCGAGAACGATCTTCGCTTTTGGTGACATGTGTGTGTGTGTGTGTTTTCATATATACCTATGTGTGTTGTGTACAATATCAAAAACATTGCATGTTCATTGGAGAAAATTTGGGCCAAAAGAAAAAAACAGCACAGATAAAAGTTACCCAGGCCCCCACGCAGAGCTCGCCATGGTTGATGGTTGGCGGATTTCCTTCCTGCTTTACTGCCCCATCTTTCTTTTCCCCCAACTTTTCACAAAGCTAAAGTCATATTCTCTTTGTTTCACCTGAAAATATATAATTCAACAGTTATGAACCTTCGGTCACGGTCCACGTCGTGTGCACTTGAGCTCCCTGGCTCGCTTGCTGTTCTTTTTCCTTCTGCTTTATAAGTAATGAAGCAGTGGACATTCGTGAGCACCGGCCCACGGGACGGCGGGCGGGGGGAGCACGGACTCGCATCCTGTGCGGTGGCCTCGGGGAGCTCTGCGCTTGGCCGTCATTCCCTTCGGTTTTACCGTCCACGTTTGTTAGGTGGTGGTCACGAGGGTTCAGTGAGATAACCCCAGCAATGAATTCAGAATGGAGCAAATACGAGAAATATTCACCAAAACAAACAAATGAACAAATGCATAAACCTGTGATTGATCGCTGGGTCAAAACGTAGGCAAGATTCTAAGACTTTCCACAGATCTATTGCCAGGTTGTCTTTCAGGAACGTTTTGCCAGCGCAAACATTCACCACTAAGGCACCTGAATACTCTTGTAGCTGTACTTTCACCAACTCTTGACAATATTTTTTTAAATGTACATATTTTTCGATGTGGCAGTTTAAGAAATTACATTCAATGGCTATTTAAAATTATGTCTCTTTGACCATTACTGAAATTGAACACTGTCATACATTTATTAGATATTTGTGTTTCTTCTCTTGCTATTATTTTTCTATATTGTTCCTTATCTTGTTTTTGTGTGGATTAGTAAATTAACTTTATATATAATAGGATTAACGTTTTCTGTCTTGCAAGGCATTTTTTCTTTGCAAAGAATGCAGTATATCTTTCAATTTTTATAGTATAATTTATATGAAGTATTTTCTTTTTCTATAATTAATATGAGGTTAATGTTATGATTATTTTTCTTTGCTTTTGTGCTTGGAAAACATCAAGAAATATGTCTTTTTTTAACCGTGGAATATATGCAGACATATATAATTCTTTTCAGTTTCATTTTTAACGTTAACTGCTATCAAGTTAGATGTTGATGTTTTATCTTGGTAGTGGTTTTAGTTTGCTTTGCTTCGTTCACTGTATGTAAACTGACAGTTCAGAGCATTTCTTAATATTCCAAAATAGTAAACGACGGCCCAGTTACAATGTATTGGACAAATCCCCACTTTCTCCCCTGAATTGAACCACCGCCCCGATTATTTGCTAATTTACCGCTTAGCTTCTTTAATACTTTAATTTTTAAAACTGAATGTTTGTCTCAAAGTCTTAATTTTCAAATTTTTCTTAGCCATATTACCTATTCATTCTTCAGCATGAAGTTTAAAATACTTTTGTCTAATTGCAAAAGAACAAATCCTGTTTGCTTTTCATCAAAAATTCAGTAAATCTATAAATTAATCAGTATAAACTTGGCACTTTCAGGGTATTATGAATTCCTTCTCAGCAATAGAAGATGTAACACCATTTATTTACCGTTATTCGGTTCTTGTAAATTTCTTATTTAATATACTTTAGACATTTTATATTTCCATGTCTGTTGCAAATGAGATCTTTCATCGGTCATATATTCTAACTCATTTGGCTACTATATAGTAGAACTATTGAATTTTTATCACTTTTGTAACTCAATACTCATTATTTTTATACTTTGATTTTATTGGCCTTTCAAGATAGGCAACGTCATTTGCAAAAATAATTTAATCTTCTGTTTCTAATAATTGCACTGTATTGATTTTTCTTATTTCATTGTATAGACGAGATTTTCTAAATGCCAAAAGGGGACATGGTGACAATGGGCAGTCGTGTGCTTTCCTCTCACATCTGAGACTTTCACCCTGCTTTTCCAGTGTGGTGCAGATCGGCCGAGGCCTGAAGTTTGAATAACTGGAAATAGGGAATAATCTAAATATCACATACTAAGGGTTTGGTTAAATTAAACGGATGTGTAGCCATGAGATGGAACCTTCGTAGTCACTGAAAGTATTGCTTTCCAGGAATAAGTCATGGCAGAGGAAAGACGTGTAGATTTACGGGAGAAGTTGAAATCCCAGCTTGTGCGAGTTTGAGCTCTGAAGTAAGACCCTGAGTTCTAATTCTGTCCAGTGCCCCCGGAAGTGGGAGTGCAGCAGTCCCCAACCCTCTGTGACTCAGTTTCCCCTTTTGTTAAAAGGGGAGGATAATTGTATGTAAGGCCTATGGTTCTCACAGCTGTAGAAGAACACATTCCGGTGAGCCTGACACATAGTAGGTTGTCATTAAAACGTCAGTTGACACCATTATCATCAGACTGTGTAATAGGCTTCAGGTCTCTGAGTGAAAATGCAGTGACCTGGTAACGGCATTTTTTTTTTCCTTCTTGGTGGAATTTGAAGCAAATCCAAATTGTCTCTTTATATTTTCTTCAGTATTTTCCATAGCACAGGCATTATTTTATTTTTGAAAAGTATAGTCTGGAAGATAAATAAATAAAAGCAGAGGCAGATAGTTCTGCTGATGGATGCCATGTCACAGGATACAGTGTGGGGGTCGGCAGGCCCGGGGGGCAGGTGGGCTGAGCGCCCTCCACGGAGAGTGAAGACACAGGGGTCCGACTCCCTAAGGCCAATATGCTGAGGTGCTGGATGAACTTGGTATTTATCACGTTGTTAATGTTTTATCAGTGACAGCGTGCTTTGGGCTTTTATGAGATTTTTTTTTGCATTCTCTATTTGTCTTTTTTTTCTGTTTTTCTTCTTGTAGAGAATTTTAAGAAGTGTTATCCCTCCTAAGAGTCATTCTGCCCCAGTTTCCTATTTCTGATAATTATTTATCAAACGTACAATACTTTGCATACAACCAGTTTCTTTCTTATTCAAATAGTCTTGCTTCTTTATAGCATTTTTTTCACTTTTGCAGAAAACTATGCATTCAAAGGACTCACTAAGTAAATTAACACATATCCAATATTTACCCAAGTCTCATCAGATACGATTGCTCAGGGAATACAAAGGCACAGCGGGTGGACGCATGAGAGATGTATGTGGCGTCCTTACGCTTTATAATCCAGTGCTGTGCAAACCGAGCTGCACTGATCGCAAAACCCAATCAACACACACGACATTGTTTAAACCGTATTTCTAAAATACTTAGTTCTTTCCGTGGTAAAGGTAAGCATTTTTATTGAAGAAAATTTGTAGTCCAAAAAAATAAATAGACAAAGCTGCTTATCGTCCCAACATTCAAATATAATTACTTTCAATATTTTACAAATTTATTTCTCCCATCCAAAATATTTATTCTGTTTGGCTATATGCATGTTTGCAATTTTTACAAATCAAAAATCACCCACAGTCTTAAGCGAGGTCTGTGTGCCATGCTGAATGGACGTTTCATGTAGAGTTGGAGTCAGAGAAATTTCACTGGAGTTTACACCCGTTCAAAGAGAGCCGCCCCTCGCTCTGCTCCCGGTGGCGGCTAGAGCAGCGCCTGGCTGACAGCCGGCGTCCAGTGAAGGTTTGATGAAAGAATGAATGAACGAACATGAGCCTTCAATCAGGAAAAGTAACACATACCGGACATGATCAATAATTTGTCACTGCTGCCTTAAAAGGAGAGGCAGCCCTTCAGAAAAAAGCTGATCTTCGTCTTAGGCGAAGACATTAGGTTTATGAACATTGCTCAGACGTCACGAAAGGCAGAGACAAAGCACGTAGGGGCAGCTTTGCTTCTGACTTCACAGCAGAGACTCCCCTGAGAGCTCAGAGCTACCACTGAGGAATGGAAAAATACGGAGAACAAAACACAAATTAGTATCTCAGTAAGTTACCCGCCCGCGCGGTTCTCCAGGCCTGTTAGAAACCCGTCAGTCTGAGGCCACGGGCAAAACCACAGCTCCGAGCATATGAGACGGCGCAAGTTCCCGGAGCTGGGCGTCTCTGCCAGGCGCAGCCCTGGCTTGCTGGGCTCCCCGAGGAGAATAACTGGCGAAGTGGACAGACCTCTTGGATGCCCCTGCTGGAAGAGCTGGTTCTGGGCAGGGAAGAGCAAATTTGGATTAAAGTTGCTCAGAAGGAGGCTACCGCAGGAGGCATTGGGGTTAGACAGATCTGGGTCGATTCGGTGGTGTCAGACTTTGGACAAGTCCCTTGACATGGTCAAACCTAGTGTCCCATCAAATATGATGGGATAGCAGTGCCCTTATGGTTCAGTGAGGACCCACGGGTGGCATGTGGCTTGCGGGGCGCATGACAAAGCTCCCTAGAGACCAGTTCCTTCCTTCCCCTGGAACTGAATTGTTTCACTTCCCAGGCGGTGGCCTGGGGGAGAGAAAACTTGAGAGCTCGTGCTTCGTGATTTAAGCCATAAACTCTCACGGACCTTCCAAGCGGTTTTGCTTTGCAGCTGTGAACATACAGGTGCCCCCGTGGGCAGCATCTCAAATTAGATTTAATTTTATTTAAAGCAAATAACGCGATGGCCTTTCCTACACTCGAGATTCAAACCCACTTCCAACTGCCACGCATGGTGGATCCCGATGAAAGAGTTAGTGGAGTTTTTCCTTATGAAAGGTGACCTCTGACCCACCCCTCAACCCGCGTGTGAGACAGGCGTCTTACTAGAAAACACGCGTGGCATTCGGCAACCAGTGTTAGACTCGGAGAGATTCCACGCGGCCAAGTTCGCTGCTCCTGGCACCGTGCCCGAGAGCACAGACACGCGCAGCTGTCTACCGGGCGGCGTGCGTTCTCTTCCAGGAAAAAGCAACATCCTCCACTGAGGAAACCGTTTTCACGTCCTAAGTTCCTCTCAGTGCAAACCAGGACGGCAGCAGAGAATGCCAGCAGCCTGCCGACTGTCTTCCTGGGAAGCCGCTCTGCGCGGGGGAAGAGGCATCATCCTTTTCTCAGAAGGGCGCTGGGGTCAAGGTTGCCTGGAGCTCAGGAGGTCCCCCTGACGCCGTGGAGAGCAGGGTGCTAATTCAGTAAGATGCGGCGGAAGCGTTGCCTCGCGCCTCCCTGCTGAGAGGAGACAGCTGAAGCCAGACCGTGGTACAGGTGAGCTGCTGGCCACGGCTGAGCCAGTTGTCATCGCTGTCATCACTGTCCTTGCAGCTGCCATTTACGTAACCAACTCTGCATCAGACACTCCGGTGCATCTGGAAATGCCTGGGATCAACAGTCCAACTCCTCGTTAGAACCCTACCTTCATCACACGCTGGCTGTGCCACCTCAGGCAATCTGCTCACCCTCTCTGTGCATCAGTTCCCTCATCTGCAAAATGGGCGTGGCAATTCTGCATGCTTCACAGGGATACTGTGACAGAATAAATGACACAAGGCCAGAAAACACCTAGAGAGGGCAAGTGCATAAGGCAATAACCTCTTCTATCATCTCATACAGTCCTGTAACAGCCCCGAGAAGTAAGGGCTGTTTTTATTCCCATTTGGGGTCTGGGGATTCATTTATCAACCAGACCAAAGGGCCTTTGCCCTTGTGTAGTTTTCATTCTAGATTGCGAGGATGATAATCGAGAAGGCAAATGAGTCCATGGCAGGAGTTCAGCTCCTGGCGGGTGCCGTGCAGGAGTGAGGTGGGCCGGGCAGTCTGCCAGAAGTGACCAGGAGGGGGGCCCATCAGACAGTGCGGTGGGAGAAGGGACCTTTGAGCTGGGATCTGAACTCAGAGAGAGACGTTCTCAGGCAAAGCAAGCGGACTCCAGGTGCAGGGAAGGAGCCCGTCACCTTCCAGGGCAGGGCTGGAGCCTGGGGGGCGGGGGCAGGGTCTGGACCAGGGAGCCCCCAGGGTGAGGCATGCAGAGTTTATTCTGTGAGTGGTGGGAAGTCGCCGGAGGGTTTGAACCATGGCAGGGGGTGTCGCTGGGATCGAGGGCCTGAGTGGTGGCCGGAGGGGAAGGTGACTCTGTACCGAAGGCACATTTCGGCTGCAGAACCGAAAGGACCAGAGCCCCGCGGGGTGCGGATGGGAGGAAAGAAGAGGCGTCCAGAGTCCTCCCAGGTTTCTGTCACCAGCAGCGAGATGTATCGTCTCCTCCCCAACAGGCTTTGCTCGTGCTGGAGTTTCGAGCCACAGTCTTGACTGTGTAAAGGAGTTTTCCTATCTATAACAAAGCCTTTTGCAACGCTCCTTCTCCATCCTGAAATGAAATCCGTAGGTCATGCACACTACCTATTACATATAACTCCAAAAAATCAATATAAAGCCTTAACCTTGATGTCAGGAAGGAATGAAAGGAACATGATGTTAATAAAATAATAGGTATTCAATATTTAAATGCTCAGTGGGAGAGCACTGGAATTCAAAATTACCCCCACAGATTTCAAAATCATCTCCTGGGGTCGTGATTGGGAACCTTTGATGCCAATTAAGGATAAACAGCCAAGTGGGAGCCCAGCAGGTGGGAAGGTGAGCAGGTGGGAAGGTGAGCAGGTGGGCAGGTGGGCAGGTGAGCAGGTGGGCAGGTGAGCAGGTGGGCAGGTGGGCAGGTGGGCAGGTGGGCAGGTGAGCAGGTGGGCAGGTGAACAGGTGAGCAGGTGAGCAGGTGGGCAGGTGAGCAGGTGAACAGGTGAGCAGGTGAACAGGTGAGCAGGTGAACAGGTGAGCAGGTGGGCAGGTGGGCAGGTGAGCAGGTGGGCAGGTGGGCAGGTGAACAGGTGAGCAGGTGGGCAGGTGGGCAGGTGAGCAGGTGGGCAGGTGAGCAGGTGGGCAGGTGGGCGAGTTCCTGAGGACTGGGAAGGTGAAAACCATCGCAGCTGTGGTGTCCAGAGCCCTGGGCGCTCTGCCCACTCCCTTTAGTGCAGGAACAGCTGCCTGTGACCGAGGGGTGCCATGAACTTGTCCTTTGCCCCTGGAGATGTGCAGACGACAGGAGTGGCCAGGGCTGGGACATTTGGAGACGTTTATTTACAGAGTCTTGTCCTGCCCTCCTCCTGTCAGCCCTGGAGATGGGGAGTCCCCGTCCTTGCAAGAGGGGAGCGTGCAGTCCTCTCGTGCATGCCCAGGCTGGGGGTGTCCCCGCGTCCTATCGACAGGGCCACAGATCTGATCATCCAGACTCTGTCCAGACACCCACACGGGTCTCTGCCCACTCAGGAATAGTATCTCCTCTGATTTTCTCACTTAATCTGCAAGTTTTTGAGTCTCTTTTTTCTTAAAACCTCACGTAGAATATCCTTTCTGTTCTCAGTCAACTCGCACGTGTTTATTCAGGCTTCGGTGTTGTCTTGTTGATTATGTCCTGTTTAGCAAGTGTTTGCTGAGCGCTTATTCAGGAAGAATAAGGCAGCCGAGGACCCCGAAGCAAATAGGAGATGTCTTCCCACTCAGGGACTCACAGTTCCCAGGGAGATGCTGGCAGGTGCGCGCTATGAGGAAGAGCGGCTGGGAGCTGGGTACGGGGCGGCTGTCTGGGTGCCAGGTCCCGGCGGGATGGGCCTTTTCATCAGGGAGGTGTGAGCCGTCTCGTCCTGGCACAGGATGGCAACTGCTCCTGGCCTGGGATCGAGGAGGCAGGTTTGAAGGAAGTGGCCTTTCTCTTTACTTTTTTCGTCACCCCCTTCCTCCATCCACCCTCCTTCTCCTCTTCCCTCTGTCTTCATTCCTTTCTTCAATTTTTTCCTTAGAAGCAGAGTTGAGTTTATCAGACTCTTCACTTCATAACACATCACCTTTATCCATTCATGGAAGTCCTTTTTTAAACATTTTGTGTTCCCAGTCACCCAAGACCCCTGCCTCCGTCCCCCGTCCCTCTCAGCACCTGCTCTAACGTGTGTGACCCACCCACGGAGGATGCATGTTGTGCTTATCAGACACATGGCATTGTTGGGCTCTAAATCTCCTGTTTTGATATTTTCCAATCAACATAACATCTTAAAGCCGTCTAACCGTGCTGCCGCATGCAGATCTGTTCGGTGTCTCCTCCCCGCTGCACTGCATCGCACGGCATGCGTCCTCCGCGTTACACAGCCCGGAACGGAAACCTAGCTTGCCTCCCAGCTGCCACGACCCCAAACAACATGCCCTGAGCAGTTTTGAACATGACTTTTTAAGAACCCTCTGGGACTATCTTGAAACAGTCACTTTGAGCTCTGTCCTGGGACAGGGTGCAGGTGAGCAAATTCTAGTCCATCTGGAGCAGATAACCTGGAGGCTTGTGTGTCACTGTGTCCTTCTCCAGAAACATGCTGCTGGACGTATAGGAGCGAGCGTCACTTCCCTCCTCTGTTGACGGGAAAGCAAACGTTTCAACGAGGGGAAATCGAGCGCACTGGACACGCAGGGGCGCGGGGTGTGGAATGACCAGGGAAGAAGCTAAGATAAATCACAGAATCCCCGTATGTGGGGCCCGGATCCCAGCACCTGTCTTTGGAGAAGCGAGTGCAGAGTGAGTGGGGGCGGACACTCCTGGAGGGGGTGCGGCCCGCGGGGGTCAGCTTCACTCTGGAGCTCACCTCTTGGGAGGCCCTGGAGGAACTGAAGTCTCTCTCCTTCCGGCACCACGCACCCCTGCGGTGGGTGGCACACCTTTCGCCTGCCCCAGCTCCTCTGCTGACACATTTCTTATGACTTTATCACACGAGCAGTTTTCATAATCTCCAAACAACTCCAAAGCATTGGGACTTTGGGCCAATTAGTGCTAAATTTCGCTAAGGGGTTTCTATCAGAGCTGTTTGCATTTGTTTCCGAGCTTGTCAAAAGCAAAGGTGCTGAGGCCCTGAAGAGACCGCCAGGTGAGGACAGCACCTGCCAGGTGTCAGGGCAAAGAAGGGGCTTGGGCCGCAGGGCTGGCTGGACAGACAAGGCCAGGCCCGCAGGCCGCAAAGGGCCTTCCACCTCCAGGACCCGCCAGGCGGCTGCACCACGGTTCAACCTCTCCCCTTGCCTGGCTCTTCCTCCCTCACTCTCAGGTTGCCCTGGGAACACCCCTGAACCTGCTGCCAGGAGCTGCCAACCCCCGCTCCCAGTCTGTGTTCTGGGAACCTGACTTCAGCTGCGACCAGCTTCTCAGAGGTTCGAATGCAGACAGAGGCCCCTTGAGTTATGTGTTCTAATGGGAGATTTTGGTGGGGAGAGAGGGAGATTTGTGTGTCAAATAGCAGAATCTAAACAAAGAGGAAAAGCATCCATGACCATGAATAGAAGCAGACCCTAAAGATGAGTTTACAATGTGATGCAGCCCCAGGGAAGAACGAGCTATAGAACTTTCTAGAATATGGCAAAACAGGGGCCAGGAAATAGGGCCATCCTGAAGTCCATATATTTGGCCACCATTTCTGAGCCATGAAAATTTTAAATGTAGCCACTTGTGTCTGTCCTTTCTCCTTGCCCCAGAAACCCCTTTCTGGTTCATTTTATAGAGTGGACGGCCCTGACCCCCTGAAAGGTATTACCAAGCAGTGTGCACAGTGTGCTCTCAGCAGAGACCTGGATCTGGGCATGTTCGTTGTCCTGCGGGTGAGCCGGCAATCTCTTGGGAGACCAAACATGCCCAGGGGAATGAAAGCCTCACCTAGGCAGGAGCCTGGTGACAGTGGAAGGGACTGCCCACAGGGACATTATTTTCAGTAATGGAGGTGAGAGAGGGGGCAGGGTGACAGGTCAGCTGAGCACCAGTCAGTGACAAGGGCTGGGAGACCACACAGAGGACCCAGGTATTGGGGAGAAGCACAGGTGTGCAGGTGAAATATCCACACTTGGAGATGACTGCGGCTCCCATCAGAGCAGGTTAACGCCACCACCTTTGTCCTCTAAGCAGCCAGGGGCGCAGGTGCCAGAACCACTTGACTGTGGCTTGTCCAAGGGACGGTGTTGCTATTGGCTTTCGGGGAGACCCTGAGTGTTGCTTGGAAGACTAGGGGTTCGGACTCTATGGCTGGGAGGAAGGGCCGTGTCTGATTGCGGTGGTGTCTGAAAATGACGCCTACTGCCGTGGGGATTAGTAAGAGGGACCAGCGGTGTGTCTGGGGAGCAAGTCACAGCCCTGGGTGTCGTGAGAGGAAGGGTGCGGCAGCCAAGGAACGTGGGGGCAGCGTCAGCCTGCTCTGTGCTCCCCCGGGGTCCCGTCCAGGAAGATGCACTGTTAATAAGTTCCCAGATGATGCCGGCGCCCTGCGTGAGAACCGCCGATGAAAGGCCTCTCCCCTATGGTAGCCTCCCCTTCCCCCAGGAAAACGGGCTCGCTTTGTTCTTCTGTCCCTGCTCTCCCTGGTGTGTCTGCCTCCAACCACGGATTTTTGCCATAATTCAGATACAAGTTGCACAACCCCGCAGAGAATTTAACCAACCAATGAATCCCCCAAATTCCATTTCAAATATTTTTTATTTATTCGCTCTAGGAAAGGAGGCCGTAATTGGCCGTTAGGAAGTGTGGTGCCATCCCATCCACGGGCCCCTTGGATTTATCTGGCTGGCTCCCGAGTTAAATGGAACGAGAGGCTTTCACTCAACATCACGACCCATTTAACTAACAGTTCCATTTCTTCCCACACCTAAAGAAACTAACGTATTTATTAAAGCATTTTGATCCTTTGGAGACAGATTAATAAGAAGCCTGTGTCAGTGCTGTATGACAAAATGAGTCAATAAACAGAAATGCGCGTTGACATCATATTTACTAAGCCACAAGTGGTACCATGCATATTTGTGTTGTCAAAGAGAAAAATTACCTAGGAAAGAAAATCCAAGGTCTGGCATTTCCATTATTAAATGGTTACTCCACATCTCAGCCTTCAAGGTGTGTGTGTGTGGGGGGGGGTGTGCTGGTTTGTGTGTATTTGTTTTGGATCAAATCTATTTTTTTTACGACTAAGAACAGAACGTGAATTTGCATGCGGACTTCGGAACTAGAGCTAATGACGCGATGAGTTTCCGTTTAGCTTCGCCACGGCTTCGCAGGCCACAGTCCGTTATAGCGCCAGAGCAGCCCCAGACAACACGGAAACACAGGGGCGTGCCACTCTCCAACAAAACTTTGTGGTCTTGGAAATAATAAGTGGCCGGTGCATGGGTCTAGAGAAATGGAACCCAGAAAAGCCCCATACCCGTCCATCTGCAAAGAGACAATCTGTTTCCGATCTCATTATCAAAGGCTTGTGCATTCGTTGGCAATCTGTTCTGACCTTGCATTTTGGGGGTACTTAGCTTTCAGGAGCTAATTCAGGAAGCGGTTTGTGTGCCGCACTTCTCATAATTAGAGACTCTTTTGGGAAGATGCTTCATTCTCACTTCAGCAAGAGTTCTCCTTTGGGAAGGAAAGGTTAGCGTGGAAATAACACAGATTGTACTTTACAACTTGACAGCCAACATCTTCATATTGGAAACAGTCATCTGCTCGAAAGGGTAGTCAGTCCCTTTTTTTTTTTTAACTTTTTAAAAAATTAAACTATTTGAGTAAATTTTAATTGTGTTGAAATGGAGATTAGCATCATGATTTAATATAACTAGAGAGAGGTCTTTCATTTTGACTAAGGAACATTGAAATTCAATAAGTGACAGAGTTAATTAGATAACAAGAAGTGTCTGTTTTGTTAATCTTGCAACCAGAATGAGATTTGATGGTAACACTAACAAGATGGCATTTTTGAACTTCCAGAAAGCACACCACTCCTGTTCCTGACTCAGGGAGAAACAGATTCAGACCAAGTGTTACTGTAGAGAGCCCAATCTTCTTTTGTTGTCTAATAATGATTATTCTTGCCTCAAAGCCAAAATTATTAACCTCTTAAATTATGTGCGTAAAAAGGAATGACTATCTAAAACCAGTGGCAAAAGTAGATTTGGGTGATAGTGTCCGTGGTTGTCTAATTATGACCTGTCCCCTTCCTGATTTAATTCGCCCACCCTCAGGGATCAGGAGCAGAGCCGAGCAGGATGTGGGGGCTTCTCTACATGTGGGAGACAGACAAGATGCACTCGGTCATGGACTCCTCCTGGGGAAAGACAGATGCTTAGCAGTTCGGCGTTTGCTGTTAGTTAGGAGCTCAGGGGAAGACAGGAGAAGGCAGGGAGAAACAGAGAGAGAGAGAGAGAGAGTTTAATTGATTTGAAACTCAGACAGCCCCTTCCCTTTCTGTGGTTGGAAAAACCACATCCTACCCTTTCCCTTCATCTGTAGGTTTGGGTTGACTCTGCAATAGCAGGCAACGGCAACACTATCTGTCAGTCACAGAGTGCTTTTACATACAGCATCCTATTTAATGATCACAAACACTTCATCCAACGAGTATTATGCTGCCTAAATTGCAAAGAAAGAAAGGAAGGCCCAGAGATTATAAAGAAAATCTCAGAAAACCTAACTTGGCTGGGTCCAAAGTCACTGGGTACATTGTAATCACCACTGGTTTTGGCCAAGGGCCCCTGGCCTCCCGTGCACCGATTACGATGACTTGGACGGATGGTGTCCACAGCTGGTGTGTTCCAGGCAATTGCTTCTCTGGTGTCAGCCACTCACCAGCATCTTGGTTAGCACTCTGCGCCTTTCTTTCTCTTTCTTGTCACCGGGGCTTCGTATGTTACTGTCCCAGACCCAATCGGAGGTTTCGGCAAGCAGGCAGGTGAGGGGTTTCCTACGGCGCCGGCAGCTATCCAGGCATCGCTGGAGTTATAACCTGGGAAGTCCTGGACTGAAGCCATTGGCAACAGCACGCCATCCCCTGACCGCGGGGAACATCCGTGGGCCAGAAACTGAATCCTCGTTGGCACAAAAGCCACAGAAATGCTCTCCAGTTCTGATGTTGCACAAAATTTGGTGAGTTGTATATTTTTTACAAAATAAAGCAATAGACATAGGAACAAGTTTATTTTAGGAATAATCACTTTGAAGAACAACTCCCTAATAAAAGCTGAAAGTTCTGCAAGCAAACCTACAGAATTTGTCTTTACAGACATTAAATATCTCAGCAGAGCCTGAGTGGGAGAGGCCAGGCCGCCACGTCCCTTGGCTTTTCCCAGTGGGGTTGGCTGGCAGGTGAAAAGCAAGGTGAGGGGGCTCATGATCCTCCCCCCACCTGCTATTCCAGTGTGGGGACCAGGGCCCAGCTCTGTCAGACCAGCCCAGGACATGCACTGTCACATCACCCCAAGAACAGAGGTCACCAAGGATGGAGACCTCTGGATTAGGAGACGCAGGTGTGGAGGAAGCAGGTGAGGCCTGGCTCCCTAACACGCTTTCGTGTTGGCGTGGCTTGTTCTTTTCCTGTTCCATCCCCCGCGGGTCAGGCTCAGGCCCTGCGCTGGTGGAGCTGCAACACCTGGCTTCATCCCACGTCAGACACCCCTCTCCCCTATTTGCTGTAAGAGTAAGATTAGAGCAATCTAACAACCATATTAATGCCTATTTGATTTTTAACAATATGGCGCCACCACTAGTGATGGTTTTATGTTATGGGCAATCATTAGGGTCACACACTCTATACCCACTGCAGCCGATACTGACAGGGACCCTCTGAAGGAGGAGGCAGGTGACCACAGGACCCAGTTTGCCTGGGGTCAGTTCCCCGCTGTTGCTATGGCATAATCATATACGCCCCTTTCTACTCTTGAAAGTGTCCCACTTTGGATGGCAACACTCGTGGCCACCCTATTATAGCCACGTTCTATGAACCAGGAAATGGAAGGTCAGAGAGGTGAGTTGCCCTGGAGTGCGCAGGCCAAAAGCGGCAGACTTGCCGTTCAGCCCGGGGGCTCCTGACGTCAGGACAGACACACAGAGCCACACATGGTGCTCCCTGCACCTCATGTGATGGCGTGTGACGCTGGGCAGCCTGCAGGTGACGGTGGCCATCCCTCCTGTGGCACGACAAGAAGGCCTCCTTGTGAACATCTACAGACAAGCCAGAAGGCCCTGAGAATCCACATTTTAACACGAGCAACGACACGCGTGGGAAGCTGAGACAATCTGCAAAGCGCGAGCAGCACCCACCTGCGTCGCCTGCTCTTGACACCCACCCATCTGGCCCCCGCCCGTGCCGGGGCTGTGTTCCGCAGAGGCGGCTGCACCTGCTCAGGCCGCCAGCCAGGTGGGGAAACTGAGGGAGTGTTCAAAATCTGTTCCTGTTTCACAAAAGCATAAAGTCCTACTTATGGGAAAATCAAATGAGCTCTATTTTACAGTTTTGATTTCTTTAATTTTGAATTCTACACAGAGGAGGGAGGGGGCCTCGTATTCTTTCCCTATGAGGTGAATCTGTTCAGTCTTCATGGAACCCAACGTGCGTCTCCGTGAGGACAGAGGCCAACCAAGTGGAACGTGTGTTCCACAGGAAAGCCGTGGCCGTGTCTGTCAGTTCCAGCCACTCACTGAGGCTCTTCAGCCCGTCCAGAGTCGGCACATGGCACGTGGCACATTCCACAGCAGATCGGGCCATCGAATGGCTGTGCGCAGACACTCAGTAGCCCAAAGGGTGTGAGGGAGGCTCCGTCAGGGTGGGGCCCACAGTGGGAGGGCTGACCTTTGGGACCGGACATATAAAATGATGGCGCTATCCGTGGCCAGGGGCATCTGGGGCTTGCTTTTGAGTACACACTTTTGAGTCCACATCTGGCCTTTTAACTACAAGCCTTCTGGCTGCAAGGGTGGGCTTCCTGCTCTAGACTCAAGTTGCCCACTTTAAGATACCTCTGCTAAGTGTGTCAGGACCTGCTGCCTCTCGGCTAGGGTGGAGCCACCCTGCAGTGACTGTGCCAACATGGGCTGAAATTTGACAACCTATGCAAAATCATGTGACTCTTGACTAAATTTTAACTGAGAGAAATTGCCAACATTTTGAATTCTGTACCTAAACCTAGACTTTCACTGTTGTTCAACATCGCACTACTGCAACGTCGCATGGCTTGAATGCACGGAGAACACCCTCCTTGAGAGACGGTGTCCCTTTTTTGAAGGTGTTCTTCTCTGGCAATGTCAACACAGGACCACACTGATTTTTTTTCCTAAGTCATGAATTTATCACCTTGACCATTGCCCAGGAAAGAGCAAACAACAGGAAACAAGCTGATGAAAAACACTTTCTTCTCAAGAAAACGTCGGGAAGCCAAAGAGAGAACTTCTGCCGCGCTCCTTGAGTGACCAAGAGCAGTCCACACGCGCCTGCCGGGAACGGCCGGAGGCTGTGATGTCTCCAGGGAAGGTTCTTGGGCCAGTCTGGGAACAGCCCCTGGAGCGCCCGCCATGGCGCTGGCGGACCTGTGTGAGACCCGCATGTGCAGGGTTTTCCTCAGGGCCACGGACATGCCGCTTCTGCCTCAAATCCCAGATGACAGACTCGGTTCCTTCTGTTGAGCTCCTGCCTCACAACTCCAAGCTCGTGTTAGTGGGAAAACAGAGCATGTGATGGTTCGTTTTTACACATCAACTGTGCTGGGCCTCAGCACCCAGAGATGCGTTCAAATATTTTTCTGGATGTTTCTGTGAGGGTGTTTGCAGGTGGGATCAACATTTAAATTGGTAGACTTCGAGCGAAACAGATGACCCTCTGCAATGGAGAGGGCCTCAGCCGATCAGTGGGGCCTTAATGGAACAAAGCTCGATACCCCCCGAGTGAGGAGGAACTCCACTGCAGACTGCCCTCGGACTCGAACTGCACGTCTTCCCGGGTTTCCAGCCTCCACAAGGGCATGAGCCAATTCCTTAAGATACATTTCTGTCTCGCCCTCTCTCCCTGCATCCTCTCTCAAGGCAGAGTGAGGTGTGAAGGAAGGAGTTTTCCACATTAGGAAGTCAGAGAAGCCTTACAAAAGAGGTGACCTTTGACCCAAGTTTGGAAGGAGGGGTGCGATGCGCTTACTAGACTGGGGAGGAAGATGTTGCTCAGCCAGGGGGCTGGAGACATTCGGTGGTTGGTCCATGGGATGAAGGTGGAAGAAACGAAGTTGCGGAGTAAAAATTAACAGAAACCAGGCCTTGGAGAGCCTTGTGTGTAGGAGACAAAACCACCCGGTTTGCTCTGGACTTTTCTGTTGTTAGCAGCCCAAATCCCACAGTCAGAAATCCCCTTACAGTCTGCCTGGAACTGTCCTGGTTTGAAAGCAGAGAGTCCCACATCCAGGGCAGCCCTCGCCTCGGTCCCCGGGGCGGTCGGCCATGTCCTGTGCCCCTGGAGCCCCTGGCCCCACACGAAGCTTCCTTCAGAAACTGCCTCCCGGCCTCTACCTCAAGGGCAAAGGTTGGAGGGACAAGAACCCACCTGTCCTCTGCATCGTCCTTTTGCCTCCGTGGACTTTCATGAGGGCTTTTCTTTAAAGAATGTTGAGATTAAACGCAGGTGTTCAAACAAAAACTGCCTCATGGATGTTCACGGCAGCGCTATTCGCAGTAGCCAAGAGGTGGAAAAACTCCAATGTCCACCAACCGACGAAGGGACACAGTGCGGTGCAGCCGCGAGACAGAACGCTGCTCAGGCGAGAAAAGGAAGGAGGTACTGATAGGTGTGCGTCGTGGATAACCTTGACACGTTATGCTGCGCGCAGTGAGCCAGGGTGACAGACCACCGTTGCGTGATTCCGTCTGCAGGAAACGTCCAGAACAAGCGAGTCTGTAGGGACAGAGGAGAGACTAGCCGCTGCTTATGGCTCAGGTGCGCAGAGGGTTAGGGAGTGACTGCCTATGGGTACAGGGTTTCCTTTTAGGGCAATGAAAATGTTCTGGAACTAGCCAGCGGTGATGATTGCATGATAATGGGAATGTGCTCAATGTCACTAATGGAAATTTTATATTGTGTGTATTTTACCACCATGAAAAATAATAAAAAAAAACAGATGAGTTTGGCCCAAGGTCCAGGGCAACTCGGAATATCCAAGGCCATTTTACATCCCTCTAGACTGGGTTGCTGTGTAATTTAATTTTTAGTTTCATTATTTCTTTTTCTACATCAAAAACCCATCTGTGAACCTCAGGCTTATTTTCCTTTGAAAATGACTGATGTCATATTTTGTATGTACATAATGAATGCCGACGAGTCTTCATGTGTCACCAAGTGCTCATGACTGTGACAATTGGTTCTCTAGTATACCTTGCGCAAGAGCCGATAGGATCACTCATAACGGGACACGTGCAGGAGGCTCTCGCTCACGCCGCGTCCATCTGCCTTCCTGACCTCCGCCACGTGCTGCAGATGCCCAGGAGTGATTTACACACACGTCGTGTGGTTCTCTGCCAGTCTAATTGCCTGGTCATTAAAGAGGATGGGAGAATTATGCAGTCATCCGGACGCATTCCTTTCAGGATATATGGCCTATCAGCTGCCAGTGGCTAAAATAATACAGATGCCTAATCCCATCTTGAATATTAATATCCACCCCAAACTCTCAACAACGTTATAATTTGGAAGTGCTCAGTGGTGCTTCTGCCTTTCCAGCCAAATGACATTTGTCACACTCAAGTAGGAACAATTATTAATAATTTTCATTTCATTAGAAGCACTACAATGAAATGTCAACAGCCTTAAAAGTGCATCAGAAGTGTACGAATTAATTTTGATTTTCTGAAGTGTAATTACTTTTGTAAGTACCAGACTGTGTAATCACTTTGGGCGTTATTACTTGTGCAATCAATTATATTTAAATGCACTTATCTGTTTTCAAACATGATTTTCAGAGGTCACCTGTTGGTGTGTTTTTGAGATTATAATAGGAAGTTGCTGTAATTCACATTGAACGGGCAGCAGCCAAAAGATGGGTAGGGTAGTGATGAAACAAATTGAAATACAGCAGCAAACATGGGTTTAGCAGGAGACACTTCCTCTTTCATCTGAATTTGGGACTTCATTAGCTATCTTTAATTCTGGCTGGGGTACTACACACAGTGACTAAAACAAGCTTTTGCAGTGGGAAACTAAAGGAGATTCATGTCTACTTTAGAGTGTGTATGCTCAAAACCGCGGTTCTGACATCCGACTTTCCAACTTGCTAGCTGGGCACCGCCGAGTAAATCACTCCACACCTATAAGCTGACGTTTTTCGTGTTTAACCTGGGGGCGATGCAGTACCTGCTTCCATGGGGCCGTGGCCTTGTTTTCATCTCGGGTTATTTCATCTTTACTCCAGAGCTTGGTGCAGAGTAGATGCTTAATAAATATTTAGTGAATGAGTAAATAAATAAGTGTTGTCATAAAAATTCAATGATAAAATGTAGAAGTGCTCACTAACTGTTAGCAAGTGTTATTGTTATAAATCATCCTACTCAATCTAGTGTTAATAATGATCACTTAAATCTCAGAAAAGTTTATTGATTCTCCTTATTTTGGCCAGGAAACAGAACCAAACTCAATAAACCCATGGGAAGATTCTATATATTGCTTATAATTAAATAAATGCAAAATGAAACATCAAATGAATACCTTTATTGCCCATAAGATAACAAAACAGAAAATCAATACATTTCGGAGGTGGGGAGGTGGCGGAGACATGGGCAGTTTCCTGCAGGGTTGACAGGAGTATAAACCGGCTCAGCCTTTCTCAGGACTGATTTGGCCAAATATATGAAAATTAAAAATGTACACAACTCTATGCCCGAAGAATTCTACTTTTGGTGTCCATGTTACAAACATAATGATTAAGCAGACAAAGATGCACACACAAAGGATTGTTTCCAGTATTATTTATGTGCATAATAGGAAACACCATAAATGTCTATAAATAGAATATGGCTAGACAAGTTATGGCGCACCCATGGAACCAATCCTTTGTAAACATCAAGAAGACAAGTTTTTATGGAATCACATGTAAAATTTTCTAAGATACAGTCTTAAGTGATGAAAGCAAGTTGCAATCCAATGTATATAGCATGTTTGTACAGAATTTTCTTTTAAATAATAGATTAGGTTGCATAAAACCTTAGATGAAGAAATCTGGAAAGTAAGTTATGCATCAAACATAAACTAAGTTATAGAAAAACATAAGTGGATACCTCTTGGGGGATGGGATTGAATGGAAATGGTTGTTACTTCTTATTGTAAATATTATAGGTGCTGGCATTATATGTGGTCTTAATTATTTTGCCTTTGTGAGAAATTTAAGTGCATCAACTTTATTTAAAAATAATTTTAAATGTGTGAGAGTTTCTTGGTAAGTAACCAATCAAATCAATAAAGGAAGGATAACCAAATCCATGCGACTGCCCCCTTGATCATCTGGGCTGTGTTCCCAGGCTTGCTACTTAATCGGCCATGGCCGGAATTGATTAGCAAGTGAACTAGCATAAACGGAAGCTCCTGAAAGGAGATTTGTAGATTCATATAATTTATATGAAGTATCTTGTCCTTAAACTTCAGCATTCTCAGGAGCTTCCTGTGATAGAACTTATAACTCTGATAAACAGGACTGACTTTCCAAAAATATGAAAGAACTCAAAATTATGTCCTTGTCCTCAAAATGATCTCTGTGTCTGCTAAATGGCTGCCAAGGAGTTATTATACTAAAATGTTGAAGGCCTGCCTCCGCGGACATGAAAATAATGACTCTAGTTCTCTGGAAACCAGAACTGAAGTAGTGGCTTGTTTTACTTGGTAGAATCAATTCCATTTGATGCCCAGGAGCGAGGGGCCCATCTCACTTTTACTATGTTGACTTTTAAGAATCACATTTTAAAACATCATATTAGTAAGTAAAAGTATAATTATAAGAAAAATGATGAAACCATAAAATAAAAAAGTAAGCTCCATTTTTAAAAAATTAATCTACTACTTTAAATAAAATAAAACCTTACATTGACCTGAGAACTTGGTTAATGAGCCATTTGCCAAATTGTTTAGTTTTTATGGCTTGCCAAGTGTGTAATTACTTTGCTTGGCACTTTTAAAAAATGTTATTATAAACTCTTCTTCCAAAGAAAATTATGCACCATAATTATTAACTCTAAAATTACACACACATTTATCTGCTAGTATTTGCTTTCATGCTTCAGCTGTCGTGTAGACATCGGCCGCTCGAATTATGCACCTGTTCACAATGATGTTTTCAATGTGTTTCCACTAATTTCCCATTATATGGTAGAAAGCCAAACACTGGGAAAGATGAAATAACAAAAACTGGGCTTTAACAGAAAACCGCCTCCCATAAAATTAGAGACCCCATCCCATTCATACGGAGGGGCTACTGAATCCCGGCCCATCTCGGGGTGCTGTCCACAGCCTGGGGTTTACATTTTGATCCACATCGACTATCTCAACCAGAACCAGCACCGCAAACCCAGATGCGCAAAGGCCAGCTGGCCCAAGCCAGGGCGGATTTTGTTCTTGTTTCTCTCTGATGTTGCCTCCGAAAAGAGGAAAAGGAATACCCCTCCCTATTTTTTAATAGACGCAAGAAAAATGTCCCTGGGAAAAAGCTTCATGAAAATGAAAACCTTTATTTAAATGTGGTCTTGACTCGAATTTTGTCTTCCAATTTCCTTTGTCACAGACACCTGCTGCCTGCTCAGCAGTAAGCTCCCAGGGCTGGGTCTTACGACGGCCCGAGTCCGACCTGCACAACTCTCAGGTCTCAGGTCTCTTTGAAGACGTTTAGCAATTATTTACGAATCGGCTGAATGACCACGGTCTCTGTTCACTTCCATTCCCCAGTGAGTCAGGATGTGGAGACTGTCGTGGACTGAGCTGTGTCCCGCCTTCCCGGATGAGTATGCTGAAGTCCTCAGAGTGCGGCCACAGTTGGACGGGGGGCCTCTGAAGCGGTGACGAAGGTTAAATGAGGTCATTCGAGTGGGCCCTAATCCAGTGTGACCGGTGTCCTTATAAGAAGAGGAGATCAGGACAGAAACTCACACAGAGGGACGACCGTGATGCGGGGACAGGGCAGCCCTCTGCGAGCCCCGGAGACAGGGCTCCAGAGAAGCCGACCCTGCTGACACCCCTGTCTTGGATTCCCAGCCTCCAAAAAGGTGGGAAAATACATTTCTGCCGTTTAAGCCTCCCAGTCCGTGGTTCTTTGCCACGGCAGCCCCAGCGAATGAATGCTTGGCTCTACTTTGCAGAGAACTCTGTACGAGCAGCCCTGGAATAAATCGAGCTAATTCCATTGAACCATCATCCCACATTCCAAGACAGAGAGAAGTGAATTCAACTGTCCCGGCATGGTGGGGACCATCGCACGGAAGTGCCATCTGCCAGGATCCTGGAGATTCTGGTTCCTGGGGTGACCGTGTCCAGGGAGAATGGGACATGCAGAGCTGATGTATCAGTCACTGCTTTCTTTGCTCAACTGGTCAACTTAGACAGATGGATCAAACCTTCCCAAATGTCAAACTTCCCAAAATGTCATATTAAAGATCCCCTGAACATTGCTGGAAATTTCCTAATTATTGTGCATTGGAGAATTCTAGAAATCCAGGCACAAATCCATGCACATTGACATTGGCCTCCCAAGACTGGAGAAGCAGCTGTTATCATCTTCTTCTCATGACGTGTCAAGCTCCAGGTGTCGGGTCAGTTGCCCTCCTCCTGCAGAAATGCAGCAGCGGATAGAATTCCACGTGTGTCCCAGCAGCACAGCATGTCGAATGGAGATCTGAAGTTGAACAGGAAGCTGTTTGCGCAGAAACAGGTTTTATTGCATCTTTAGATGTTGAACTAGGATATATATCACTCAAATAAATTAAAATAAACAAGAAAATAGTGTTTAGAATTCTTGAGGCACAGTGCTGGGTTATTTTCACTTTCACTGACCTTACACTTCCTAAATTGATTGCTGCTTTTGCTTCTAATTTAGCAATAGAGTCTCATATTTATTTCTCTGAGGGCAGAAGACACAAATAGAGAAGCTTTGCAAACGTAACCTTTTCTTTCCTATGAGCAGTGAGAGTTTATCGATACAGACCCACCGTGACCAGGCCCTCGAGTGTTTTCTAAGATACTCGTTTGCTTTTTTGCTGCACACCTCCTTAGATAACCCAAGAGAAATCACATGCAAATATGCACGGTGCATTCTTAGAAAACATTTTTAGGTCCCATTTGAAGGAAAGAGTGAGACATATTTTCACTTTTACACCTTCTGTTCCCAAATGAAAACATTGACTTGAAAGCCAGGCTTGCAAACAGCTTTCCACTTAAACAATAAAACTGCACCAAAATCCTTCCAGCAACACCGCAGTCACGTATCCAACACAGAAATCAGGTGTTTGTAACCACACAGGATCTGTGGAAATACACCAAATAAAATCAAAGGAGTGTACTACTTTTCATACTCAAGATGGTATGGTAAAGAAGAATGTCAACAATTTCTATTAGAATATTCCCTTAGCACTTATAGAAATACCAAATTAAACAAGGAAAACAGACAGTTATGCTTATGATCCGTTGGGCAATGAAGGCAGATTGGTATAAGAAAAGGGTACAACCCCCTAAGGTTAACTCGTAAGGGGAATCCGCATTGCTCCAGGAAGAAGTTACCCTCCTGACTGCAGGCAAAGTTTAACTCTGACGATGCCGGTTGCTGGTGGAACATTCAGAGGCCCATACGGCCTTCTCACTGGAGATCTGGCAGTGATTACCAATGTAAACCAGCAGAGTGCATTTTGCTTTGCCAAATGTATTATTTTTTCCGAAAGATTAATTGGAGAAAAAAAGACGAAGTCAGGCACATACAGTTTCTGAATTCAAATAAAGTGGTGTGACACTGTACCTGGCACAACCTCATTTTAATTTCCACTTGGTAAGACAGCATTCTCTGAGATGTGCGCCTTCTTTATCACGGCGCGAAAGCGCGCCCTGCGGAGCGAGATCATGCTGCTATCAGACAGAGCTGCGCTGATGGAATACCCGCTCTGCAAATGGAAATGTCTTGCATTAGCACTTCATAAAACTCATCAACTTTCACTAATTCAATTCAGGAACAAAAAGATGTACCATTTCCTTTGGTCCATATTTACCTTAAAACCTACCGTCTAAATTAAAATAATGCATAAGTTATATTGTTTGCTTATGATTGGAATTTTTTTTTTTTTTTTAAATAGAGACAGGGTCTTGCTTTGTCACCCAGGCTGGAGGGCAGTGGCCTGATCATAGCTCATTCACTGCGACCTCTGACTCCTGGGCTCAAGTGATCCTCCTGCCTCAGCCTCCCGAGTAGCTGGGACTACAGGCACGTGCCACCATACCCTTCTCATTTTTAAATTTTTTGTAGAGACAGGGTCTTGCTCTCTTGCCCAGGCTAGTCTTGAACTCCTGGTCTCAAGTGATCCTCCCACCTGGGCCTTCCAAAATGCTAGGATTACAGGTATGAGCCACCATGTCCTGCCCAGGAAAACTTTTTTTAATCAGCATAAAATTATATATGAAGCATAAATGGAGTTTAGGTTGCACAAGGAGCATTTGCAATTGCTATTTCTCAAAAGCCACATTTCCTGAAATTTTCCTGATTTCCTGAATTGTGTTGCAATCACACAATCTTTGAGTAAGAAGACAAATCTTTCTTTAATGAAGAACTTTTCCTTTAGGAGACACAATGCTGGGGATTAAAAATCCAATGAGAAATTGAAGTTTCTCCATGGCCAAAGTGAGTCTATGTGGAATCACAAAGGAGTAAGGAAAACAAATACTCTTCAAGGTGGTGTCTGGGGCCAGGGCCGGAAAGACGTGCTTTAGCCCAAAGACAGAAGGAAAGGACACGGGAGGGATGGGCGGGAGGGGCGTGGGACGCTGAGAGCCTCCAGGTCCCAAGTGGGCATCGGAGGACTCGCCGCTGCGCTGTCCCGGAGAAGGACCTGCTCCACCTCACCCTTTGTTGCTGAGCATACCGAGTGAGGGAGCGGGGACTCTCCCGCCTCCAGGGGGCTGTGCTTTCTGTCCTTTAGCTCTTTGCTCTCACCCTGTCAAGGTATCTGTCACTGACCCCGAGGCAGAGCTCACGCAGCGGGGCGACAGCCGCTCAAACCGGACGGAGATGGACGCAGAGGCCCAGCTTTTCCCACTCGCACACAGGCCTGTGATCTCGCCCACCCGCTCGGCAGGAAGCGGGCTTTCCAGTCCACGCTCACTTTGCTCCTCGCGGTTTAACGAGCTGCCCCTCGGTCCCCTTCGGGAGGATGCTCCTTTTTCAAACACCGGCATCCTCCCTCTTCCTCTCCCTGAGAGAGAGTCCAGCGCGGGTGGCTGGGGAGCTCGTGGCCGCGGGGAGAGGGTGCTGCTGAGTGGCCCTGGCTCCTGGGTCTTGGCTAATTGTGGAAGGGCCGTCTCTTGTGCTTGTCCAGGTCACTGTTTCGTCCCCGCCGACCTCTATGACTGCTGACGGCACAGCCAAGGAATTCAGGACCTGCTTCCCTCAACTCGCTAAGACCCCAGACATCCTTCCCCGGATCCACTGCAGTTCCCCTTGGTCCCTTTGGGCCGGGCTTGCTCATGCTCGGTCCTCGGCTGGGTGGGTTTCTTTGCATCTCTCTGCCGTAGGGTCGCTTCCAAAGTGCTGCCACCTCTCCTGGGACCTGTGGAAACCCCCTCTGCTTCCCCTTGCACTCGATGACTTACTGTGGATGCGGTCACCTCTACTGGGGCAAGGGACACTTGCAAAGCGGTGTTCTTGTCAAATGTCACATGGGAGTCACATCCCTACGCCGAGGCAGCCTGGTTTGGCAGTAAAGATCGTGGCTCCAGATTTCTAACTGCCTGTGTTGGCATCTGGGCCACGTATGATCTCTGAGAACTTGGCCTCAGTGCTTAAATTTCTAATGCCTCAGTTTCCTGCCCTGCAAATTGAGAATGATGAAAACAGGTAACTTCTACCCCGTGTGTTAATACGCTTGCAGCACTCAGAACGGTGAATACCATGGTGAGCCTCAAAAATTACGGGCTGTCAGTATTCTAGTAATAATAATATGATGTTGAGTCTATTGCAGTAGATGGGATAGTGCTTGGAAAAGTACAAGTGTCACTGCTGAACCAGTACGATTCTGGAGACTTCTAAGATATCACACTGCCACTAGCGAACCTACAACTCTTTGCTGTGTGCCAGATACAGTGATAAGCAAATTATAATGCCTCAAGATTGGTCTGATTTGGACCAATTTTATAGCTGGGAGAAAAAAATAAATCAGAGAAATTATGTTACCCGCCCTGGGTAGAGAAATCTTTCAATTTTAATTTGTAGTTTGACTCATTCTTTCAAATTAAGTTTGAAATAATGCACTCAATGCACATTTATAGGTTCATATTAAATATACACATATATTTAAATATATATGTATTCAAATTGGCATTCTGTATTGACTATGCTGATGTATAGAATACAGATGGAAGTTTTTAAAATAAATGTATTTCCAAAAATAATAAATTCAATGTCATCGTAAAAGGACCTTGTTAACACCTGCATTAGTTATCTCTTGCTGTGTAATAAGCTTGGAAGGTTTGAACAACAGGCATTTATTACCTCACAGGGCTGGGGAAGGTCAGGGACCCAGGAGCAGTTCTGTGAGTTGACACCGAGGACCTCGAGAGGTGGCATTCCAGATGTCAGCCAAGCTGCCGTCACCTGACGGTCTCACTGGAGGATCCTCCTGCAACGTTCTCACTCTCCTAGGTAAGGACAGAAGCCCTCAGTTTCTCCCCATGGACCTCTCCAAGGTGCCCTGAGTACCCCAGGGGGTGGCAGCTGACTTGTCCCTGACAGTGACCTGAGAGACAGAGCAAGGAAGGGGCAGTGGTTTGTGGCCTGGTCCCTTAAGCCGCACCGTCCCGTCGGGCTTGTTCCGCCCATTAGAAGTGAGTCGGTGAGTCCAGCTCAGGCTGAAGGGGAGGAATGTCAGGCTCCACCTCTTGAAGAAGGAATTTGGATGAGCTTGTGGGTGTTTGAGAACCACTGTATCATCTCACACTCCAGACCCTGGACCCTTCTGCACCAAAGGGCCCCGTGGTTTGCAGGTCCACTTCCCTGGGACGCTCTGGCCGTGGCTTCAGGCAGTGTGCACTGTCCGTGCGTGATGCCCCCAGTAGCCACCGCCAAGGGGCACAGGCCGGTAGGGTTGCTGCAACAGAGGCACCTGGCTTTCCCCCAAGCTAGCCAGTGACCCAAAACATTCACATTTTGAAATGGCTGAAAACATTAAAGGGCATAATTCATGGCAGGACACGCAATTATTATAGCAAAGCCAAACGATCCTTCGGCAGTAGAAGCCAAGGTCTGCTGCTTTTGGCCACCCAGGTGGACTCCATTCCTACTTCCTAAGTGCCTCTTCAAAGGGCTTTCCCTAAACATCTAACACTGGTTTGGCTTTAGGTCTTTTTCCATCATCATGGTCTTCATCCTTGCAATTTCCTGCATTTGGGATATTGTCTCTTCGCCTCATCCTGCAGTCTCTGCTTAAACAGCACCTCTCAGACCAACCTATCCACAAAGAACCTCACTGTGTTACATGACGGGTTACACTTCAGTTTTATTTTCCTTGATGGAACTTAACGCACTGTGTAATTAGATGACCGTGTGCATGTTTGCTGGTCTGTTGTCTCTCCCCCTCCCTAGATTAGAAGTGCCGTGAAGGCAGTTTTGTTCCAAATACTCCGTTTTGGATGATGTTAGCTCCCATTGATGCACACACACACATACACATACACGTGTGTGTATTCAGGCATCTCTACCGAGTGTAGATGAGAAAATGGGGTGTAGGGAGAAGTCTATGCAGACCTTGTTAGCTTCAATTACATTTCCCAGAACTTATAGCTAAAAGATAATAAAATTCAGCATCTCTGTTAGCATTTAGAATTGTTAATTTATGGACAAGCAATTTAGATGAATTTTAGATGAGAAATTGAATTTTCGGCAGCATAGCAGGAAAATCATCACATAATGTAGTGGAGAATAGTTATCAGTGATTAGCGTCCCTGCGGTTGATGTGGTTTCATGCCGCACAGGCTGAAGTCACCAGTTCCACAGACAAGATTTGTAACGTGGCTAAACAAAGCCGTGTGTAAAAGGGTCTGCACGGAATGGCACTGAGACAGACACAAGATGCTTCTTCAACTATGGCAAATGAGAAGCGTGCTCTGGCCAAACCTGGAAACCAGGGTCAGACATGTCCATCAGGAAACTGAATGGTCATGGGCAGGAGACCACGGACATGCACATCCTACACCCAGGCTGAGCTGCATGCCTGTGGACAAGTGGGTGTCTGAGTCATCTCCCCAACCTTCTCATATTCCCTGTACAAAGCCAAAATACATGGTTGAAAATAAAAATTTTAACCTATCAACATGAAAATAACTACCTATTGAAAACATGTATCATTGGCATTTTGCTGAGCAACTGACTGGCAGACTGGAGTTTCCAGTGTGCACGTGAGCCTGCTACACACCAGCTGGGGGTGGCCCTGGAGACTCAGAAAGGGCATCGTCTCTACGACCGTGGGGTTTTCCCTGGAAAGGCACTGTGGCCAGTGCTTCTGTGCTCCCCAAGAACTAAGCAATGCGAGCTGTTCCATATACCTGAGTGCCTCATATGCTCTGTGATACGGTGTACGGGCACCTGGATCTTCACGTACTTCCCAGCCTTTCAGAGCCTGTGTTAATCTCTCCGTAGGATTTAGGGACTTGGGGCAAGACACGATTCTTCGCTCTCAGAGAACGACCGTGGGAAAATCATCCCATCGGGAAGACACAGTGGGATCCTTCAGAATGCATTGTTAAAGAGGAGCGTGGGTATCGATGACTCATTGACAGCTGGGTGCGTGGATTGTAGCTAGGCCTTGCTCGGCGCTGCCGGAGGCATTTGGATCATCCATTAGAAAATAAGCCGACGTGGCTTCTGCAGAGCTTCATAATCGTCCATGAACGGCCATGAAATTACTCAGTTTTATAAGTACAACGGCTTTAAAAAATTCACATACCACAGAAATTTATTTGGACAATTGACAGCATTTCTGTCTTATTCAATTCTGATATTTACTGTGGTCTGGGACTGGGATATAAATAATTATATTTCCTATGAATTTATTTGCCTCAGTAAAATACAAAATGCAGTTTAAATATCCCAAATCTGTGATTGCTTTTAGAATATAAATATTCTCTCTGCTGCAAAATAGGTATGAATCATCAGGTTTTAGTGAAAAATATCACACAGTCCTCATGCAGCCTCCGAAGGTGACGGATGACTTCTTATCACAATTTCTGCCGGGAGTTATCAGGCATCCGATGAGTCATCCGTTATGTTTCAGGGTCCGTTCGACTAACAGGGGCAGAAACATGTAACCCTTGCAGCAAAGACTTTATATCAGATCTACCTCACACACTTCTTCTACCTTAAGACTGTCTAGAAACCAAACGTGAAGCAGAACGTGGGCGCTCTGCTCATCGTGTGTGCACATTTTTGCATTTACACAGCTCCCGTAAAAGCCTCTCCTTTCCCTTTTGCGTACACGTACTTAAGTCTGCCGTCTTGCTGGCCTGGGTATTTGACATGCTCAACTGAAAGCAAACAACAAAAATGCTAAATGGCATTTCCACTTTCTTATTTAAAAGATTTATTATTCAGCCCTATCTGTGTGTGGCATTTCTTCACTCTCCTATAAATATTTCACCAATTTTGAGAGCTTCAGATTTAAAATACTGATTAACTAAATTAACAACCCAAATAATTGAAGAACAGTGTACTCGAATGTCTGGTTATTTAATTTTTATTTTGATAGTCATTAGATCTTAACTTCCTAAAACGAAGCACTGTATGCAAATCTATCTCCGCAGGGGAGCACACAGCCGCTTTGCTTCTTAAGAGTGGCCCAGACTTGGTTGCCCTAAAAGTATCTGAAAAAATTAATTATTGAGAACTCACCACTCAATCTGAATAGCAAAAACATTTTGGAAGCTGTCTTTCTCCTTTTTTTTTCTCTCTTCATTTCCAAGATCACTAGCTACTCCCCGCTGCTAGGAACACTCTTCCCACACATCACCACAGAACTCACTTCCAGGCTTTCTCCGAATATTTGCGCAAGTTCTCACCTTCTCAGTGGGACTATGGAGGCTGGGCTATTGGCAATGGTGACGGACTCCTCCCCTCGCCTGGCCCAGACCTGCTGACTTCTCTTGCCCTGCTGTCTTTTCCTGGCCCCTCACTTTCTGACACGGGGCATGATGAGTTTCCTTCCAGTATATCGTTATTTACGGGTCGTCCACCCCTCCAGGCGGATGAGCTCCCTGAGGGCTTGTGCTCTGTTCATGGCCGAGCCCCAAACCACCAGGAGGGTGCTGGTCACCAAGGAGGTATTCAGGTAATACCTTTACACTAATCCAAGCACCTGGGGACTTTGCTAGAATATCCAACTTTACTGATGTTCCGTTCTTTGGACTGTTTGAATGTCTTACAAACATTTTTGCAGTGAGAACTTGAGCATTTGGTTAGGAATAATCCACTTCTGCGTTCTCCACCCCTCAGAGAGTTGTACAGCCACCTCAAAAATGTTGCTACTAACCTTTTGGTCAATAAGCTCCTAACCCAACACCGAAAGCTATTTAGTTACGCTAAAACACTACATGCGAATCCAATCAATTTTTATATTTTAGGTTATAAAACAGAATTCTGGCACTGTACTCAGACCTTTTACAAAAGGGGACATTTTTTCCCTCTTGTTATTGCAGGCAGATCTGGAACTAAAACTAATCATTTTCAAATTGTTCTCACGACACTGAGAATGCAATTCTCCCTTCCCCGGCTGCCGCCGCTGCCTGTGTCCAGCGGAAAACACCGCCCCTCACTCCCTGCCCTCTTCCCACGGCTTGATCCGTAGTCCAACCTCTTGAGATGTATGAATTAACCTTGAGATACATGTGTAACATAAAGCCAAGATAAAATCCATATAAAATGACTACCTTTAGTAATATTTAGATATGTTATTATAGAATATTCCACTTTAAGAGATTTTTCCATTTATAGATAAATGGGTCCATTTGAGGAACCTAAAATTATGGTTTTGCTTTCCCACAAAATTCTCTTTAATCCTGTTGCTACCTGGCTGACCTATAAAGATAGTATCCTAAATCTACCTAAAACTTCTTCCGTTTCTGTTTAATTCTGATTCCTTTTTCTGCAACCCAGCACTTGCAGTCCCCAGCGGGAAATAAAAGTCAATTAGTTTTTTAAATGGCCAAGCAGGCCAGAGGGGACTTGTCGGTGCTGCTCCACCAGCCGCCTTTCCTGAAGCCCCCTCGGGACCTGGGCTGCTGGATCCTGGCGTCAGGTCTCAGTGGTGACATGCAGCCCACCCAGGGTGCACATGTCTGATCTGCCTTCACTGCCCCTCCTTCCAGCTGCCTCTGAGCGGCTTCTGATCTTGCTGGCCTGAATCTTTGGCCACGTTTTCTCCCTCATCATCTCTGGCACGTCGGTGGGCATTATTTTGACTCATAAATGGTGCTGATTTTGTGTCACCCACAGCTCTAAGCACTCTACAAGATGAGCTCATTGAAGACCCTAAAAAACAACCCTGTGAGGTCAGCACTGCGGGGAAGCCCACCATACAAAGATGTAAACAGAGGTGAGACAGGGCGAGTGACTGCCAGCCTCCCAACAGATCACTGGGCCAGCGTCGAAGCCACACAGATGTTGTTTCCTGAACCTCTTGGGGACCACTCTGGGAGCGCGATGCAGAAAGACCTGAGACTCCTCCTTTGGACAACTTCCCCAGGCGAAATGTAGCCCAAAAAGGGCCTGAATTGTGGAGGATGACAGCAAAGCCAGAGAGAGCGACTGGGAGGGGTTTGGAACGTGGCTGTTTACGTGGACAGGCAGCAGGGCAGGGAGGTTCGCGGGTGACTCACAAGCACGTCTCGTTTGTTCTCTCATTTAATTCTGCCAGCCCTCTTGATAAGGAGGTGGCGTCATTGTTATTCCCTCTTACCTACGCCAAATCAGACGCTCGGTTATATGGCAAGCACAGGGTTTCTCAGTCCTGGCATCAGTGACGGTTGAGGACGGATCATTCTTTGTGCCACCGGCTGTCGTGTGCGCTGTCCCTGGCCTCCACCCAGTCTACGGGTGATAGTAGCATCCCTAGTTGTGAGAAACAAATCTCCAGACATTGACAAATGTCCTCTAGGGGGCCAGAATTATCCCCAGTTGAGAGCCCTTGGGGTGCTCTGCCTCTGCGGCATGGGCTCCTAGCTGTGGTGCCACCCACGTCACTCTGGGGATGACCCTGCGACTCCGGCCTTAGCGACAGAGGCTTGAACCACCTTGCAGCCCTCACTGCCTTTGTTCAAGAAGCTCACAGCCTTGTAGGGGAGACGGGGTGAGCACAAAGTTAGCCATGAGCATCTTCTCACTTGTTTCGATTCCTGGCCTCGCCCTCCTGCATCCTCCGGGGAACACTGAACTGAGAATGATAAAGGTGGAGCTTGAGAACCAGGTACACCATTTCTTCCTTTACTTCTGGTTGGCATGTCATAACTGTATGTGCTCATAGGACACGGAGTGGTGCTTTGGTGTGTGCACTCAATGGACAGTGTTTTCAGGGGCCATTACCTCCGGCCTTCACAAATACAGCCCCTCCACGCCCACCCACCTCAGGGCAGCCTCTTTCCCCCTAGGCAGGAAGGCCTTCTGCGAACCCCAGGCCTGTTCTGGAACTCACAGCTCAGAGACACTCATGCGTTTCCAACAATGAGGCCGCCTGCTGGCTCTCTGACTGATGGGAGGCATTCTGACACCAACTACATATTCAAAAGATGAAACTAAATACGTGAGGATTAAGTACTTCAGTGAAACAGAAATTACAATTATAATATATTTTTTAACAGAAGTGAACAGGTGGTGTTTTAAATCTATCCAAGATTAACCTGTATTCAACACTCTAAGCACCCAGGCTGCCGTAATAAACATTGTCTAATTAGGTATTCTTGGGATTGCATTTTATGTTGGGTTTTCAAATTGGAATTTGGATCCAACTGAAGTTATCTACACAGTGCAGTTTTTGTGTATAACAAAGTAGGGATTCAAAATATTAAGTATCTTTGAGTAACTTCACTTTGAGGTCTCTGTGTAGCAGCTCTCCGGAAAGGCGTGTAGCCAGGACAGTGAGCTACAAGAGCTTAGCGTAGGTTTTCTGCCTTTCGAAGTTCTAGTTGTATCCAGGTACCCTGCTGGTGGTCCAGGGTAGCAGTGGGATTTGTAATACTGCATTTTCCTCAAATTCAGTCTGGTCTCCGTGTTTGGTGACATTATTGGAGATTTCACTCTCCCACTGTTGGATTCTTCCAGTTTTGATTTTATGTACAAAAGGCTATTAACATCTCTAAAGTAGAGGGGTCAGACCCTCCTTGGTTTTTGTTTCACAGTAAAGCCAGTGGTGACATGTGGGCCCCCAGATGAGAAGAGCAGTAGAAGGGACTCCCCTTTGACAGAGGCAGCAGGATGATGCAACGTTTCACTGGTTCCTGCTGTCTTAGGAGACCCCACTAGCTACAGCTCAGGCTGGGCTGGGCAACCATTTGAGACACACCCCCCATAAGAAGAATACATTTTTCATTTTTGGAAGCCTTTCCATGGCATCATTGGACAATCCCTTCCCTTCCTGTCTTCCTAACAGTACATTTGCTACCATAAGCAACACAGGACAAAATAGGAGAGGGAGATGCTTGAGATCGACTCCAAGGTCTGATCCAGTGTCTGCCCCACTCGGCCACCTCTGCTCTTGAAATGTAAAGACTTGGACTCTTAGAGTTCGCTCTGGACCTTGGAAGTTCAGTTCCTCCTAGAATTTCTACAGAGGCCTGGGGCTGACATCCTCACGGTCAATCGACTCGGGACTGTCACTTCCTTGGCACACAGACCATCTTGCGGTCCTGCACACGGCCTTGTCTGAACCTCCACACTGATCCAGAGGCCAAAACCAGCTCCTCCCCAGGGAAATTATTAATACTCGAGGCACTTTGTACACACGGCACATTCTCACCATACTCAGAAGGACTGAGAAAGGAATCCAGTTGCAGGAATTCACACTCCAGCCTCTGCCCCCAAATTCAGACCGAGGCTTCTTCTGGCACAGCCAAGCCCCCCCGAGAGCTCAGAGCTGAACGGTAGTGCTCTTGCCACATGAAAGGGACGCACTCAAGAGGGCTGTGGAAGCAGTTGCCCCCTCGTTTTGGGCCGGAATCTTGTTTTGTGCATTCTTGGTCGGCGAGGCCCGCCGTATCCTTGCATGAGTATCAGAGCTGTTTCAAGTGCCAAGGGAGCTGTTCAGAAAATGGCCTTGCCGGACTCAGAACCAAGGACAGAGCTCATGACCTCTCAGATGTTTGGCATCAGGAACAAAGCATGTTTGGACATGGCGTTCAGATCGCGCATCAAAGAAAGAAACGGCAGAGGCAAATATACCCTAAGGCCAAAGGTGACTGTGTTTGCTTCGTCTGTAAGGAATTCCAAGGCATTAAAGAACTCTAATGGTCTCTAATCTGATGAACAAAAGCAGAGAAATGTTTTTACTCTCAGCTGCCTCCTTGGGCCAGGTGCTGGCACCTTCCCTCCCACTCAGCCGGGGACATTCCCACAGCCCTGACCCACAGGCCGGCGAAGCTCCAACGCCACTGACCGACCCCTCTCAAATGGTACAGCCTTCCCGGACTGGAACCTCTGCATTGGTGTCTGTGGGTTATTTTTAAAAATACGAACAAATACATTTGATAAATTTTGTGTGAAGTGAAGTTAAATCCATTTTTTTGGTAGCAGGATTGCTCAGAGTCTTTAGCATAACAATTGCATCTGGATTCTTCAAGGAAAGAAGAGAATATGCAGCATTTCTCATACTTTTTTTTTTAACACAAAAGCTTTATGGGGGATGCATCACTCAAGACTAGAGTTGTAAGGACACCCTGGTGAAAACGCCGGGTCTGAAAGAAGCCACTGTTCCTGGAGGCAAGAGTGCGCCTCCTCCCCGAGAGAGCAGAGCACTGGGTTCGCCCACGTCGGTCTTGCTACCCTACAGGTCACCAGGTCACACCCACAGGTGCAGCGACGGTGACAACCCCAGGGTCTCCTGACATGTCCCACCTGCTCTTGTTTCCGCCACACTCCAGGTCCTCGCTCCTGCGCCTCGCCTTCATCTGTCCCTCTGGACTCAGCCACGGCACTCCCTCCCTCTCGCTTCCCGTCCTCGGCTGCTTCTTGAGGCCACAGCTTGGATCCCCCAGGAATCTTCGCCTCTGCTCCAGCCAGCACATCTCTGCGGCAAGGCGTAGGGAAGTCCCTGCCGTGAGGACAGAAGTCCTCAACAAGGGACGCAACTCAACCTGTTCCTGGCTCTGACAAGTGAAGGTTTGGCGGCAAGACGATGCTCTGTGGTGGAAGAACCTCGGGCCTTGGCTAGGGCTCCTGCGGCCCGTCTGTGACCCTTCTTCGTGGTTAAGAGCGTGGATTTGGTGCCTGATGGGTCTGTGCTCACTCGAGTTCAGCTCTGCTTCCTATCGTCCTTGGAGTCTTGGGTAAGTCACGTAACTTCTCCGGTCTTCAACACCTCTTGTGGAAATCAGTGATGATGATAGAAATAATTCAGTTATCGCTTATATATTGCTGCGAGTTTTTCATGAGATAATGTGTGTAACATCCTTAGTCTCAGTGTCAGGCACTTACGAAATGGGGAATATATTAATGTAGTCTCAGATATTATTATTATTACGAACGTTACCATTGTTGCTATGGCTATCATTACCCCAGTTGACTCCAGCTGCACAGTCCAGAGAGTGAGAACCCTCCAGAAACTGCCGCATCCTCTAGGCCCTCCCTCCCCGGGCCTGGCAGCGGCAGGAATGTGCTCCTTCCCCGAAACCAGACGCTGCTTCCCCGCGGGAGGCTCGCGCGTGGGGCTGCGCCTCTCCAGATCAAACGCCGTCGCTGGCGTCGAAGCACACGGATTTATTTAGTCGTCGTATCTGCGGGGTCACTGTGCTGAAAAATGATTGCTTCTAATTAACATACCGGCACATGAATCACTTCTGGAGTTCCAGCCGCACACGCTGCCCAGCTGCCGGTCATTTCTTCCTGAAGACAATCAGGGGAGACGTGACACAGCTGCCGTTCTCCACCTCCGCCTCCGTCCTCCCTGCTGTCCCCTGGGGAGGCAGCGGGCACCGTGGGGCGGGGAGGGTGCCAGCGGGGAGCGATCTGGGGGCTACGGGGGACGACTCAGTCTTTCAGATGGCAATGTTCTCACCCAGATTATAGGACTCTAATGGGGGCAGGACTGTGATTTCATGAGACTTTCTGTCTTGAGAATAGAATTGAGTCTTTTATTACTGGGGAGCAGTTTCAAGGAATCTAAATCATAGACTTGGCTCGAGTCTCTCTCTGTCTTCCCAAGCTCTAGCCCAAGTCCGTGGGTTGGCACAGCAGTGCTGTCTCCACGGGCATTGGGCCCAGCCAGCAGCACAGGAGCCCGCGAGACGGAAGTGGCCACCCTGAGTCAGAACGGCACGAGGCCAGGGTTGTAGGACAGGGCAGTTCACCCGAGCAAGGCTGTGCTTCTACTCACGTCTCATAATCGGTTGATGGTGATTAGAAAAGAAAATGTTTGAATTCTCGTTCTTACATTTAAATCCCTCAAGTCTTCCAATCCCCACGAGAGACGCAGGTCATGCGCACACTTCCGTTTTGTCTCGCTGCAATCCACTGCTGTTTGATTGTTGACACTTAAACTGGCGGAGAGAATCACTGTGCAGTGCAATTGTTTGTTCCGGCTTCGCCGCGTGCTGAATTGTGCACACTTGTGTTGCCACCTCTGGATTCTGCAGTAGGTTGTGTCTTATTGTCAGTCCATAGGGTCTATAGTGTGCAACCCATTCAGGGATCGTCATCCTCATCAAAGTCCTGAAAGACACAATCCCAGATGCCATGATCCCAAATGTTGAAATCCACCAAAATTAAATCTCTGAAGGTCAAAATCCCTAAAGTCCAAAATTCCTAATGTCTAAAATCCCCCAAATCACAATCCCTAAAGATGAAATCCCAGATGCTGAACTCCTGACAGCCAACTTCTGGGGAAGGGAGTGCGTGTCCAGTGGCACACAGCGGGGGCAGGGGCGCGTCACGTGGGGTGGAACCATCACCTCGTTGTTGTCTTTGTGGATTACGTATTGTTTGGGGAGATGGGTGTGGGCACCAGGTTGACAAGGGGTGGGCTTGTGTACTTAATGTTAGGTGCCAACTTGACTGGATTAAGGAATGCCTAGGAACGTGGTAAAGCATTCACTATTCGGGCGTCTCTGTGAGGGTGTCTCCAGAGATGAGTGTGTCGGTCTGAGGGACTCCGGGAGGCAGACCCACCCTCAATGTTGGTGGCACCATCCAGTCGGCTGGGGGCCCAGAGAGAACCAATGCAAAAGGAGCACTGTCTCTCTCAGATCTGGGCAGACTCTTCTTCTACTGCGCTGAACATCACAACTCCAGGCTCAACAGCCTTTGGACTCTGGGACTTAGACCAGAGGCCTTTGGCCTTGGACTGAGACTTACACCAGGGACTTCCCTGACTCTGAGGCCTTTAGATTTGGACTGAGCCATGGAGCTACCAGCATCTGAGGGTCTCCAGCTTGTAGACACTGTGTCATGGGACTTCTCAGTCCCCATAAGCGTGCGAGCCAATTCCCCTAACAAATTCCCCCTTGTGTACCTATCTACGTATCCTCTTGGTCCTGTCTCTCTGGGGAACCCTAACTCATACAGATTTGGAACTGGGGAAGCCAGATGTTCCTTCTTACTGTGCTCCTTATAACACAGTGAAAGCTATCTGTGAATTATTTCCTCGCAAAAGGACTGTGATAAGTTAAGTGTATGATGAAGCTACTTAATAGGGAAAGGCAGAGTTTTAAAAGCTGATAATTTTGGGGGCCATGAAAGCAGAAAACCTCTTAACTACACCAGCCGATAAGTAGACTTTGGAATGGGCGGTGCACGCTTAGCAAAGTTCAGACCACAGCTGCTCTTTACATACAGATGTAGCAAGTATCCCAAGAGCGTAGAAGTGAAAACTCAAGTGAAACCACAAGAAACCTCCTCTGCCAGCTTATTTAATTGTATGTGGCCTCTGCCCCTTCTCTCTAGCACCAAGTCTCTGTGCTGTGTATTGAGTCTTTGCATCATTTCCAACACTGGGGGTATAAATCGTGTAAAGACTTTTAGAGAGCTCAGATTCATTGTATGCATCATTTTGCAAATTTGACACTGCAAAAAGGCATCATCGCACCATTGACCGTGTGTAAGCATCGTGCATGTGTGTGAAAACATGATGCTTTCTCAATACATGAAGAGATCTTTCTATATATCTGCACTTGTGGAAGGAAATATTTTCTCAAGGTCGTAGCTCCTTGGGAGACTGCACGTGAGGTGGGGACCCATTGTGGGTGTTGATCAATTTCATCACAAGACTCGCTTGTTTGTTATGGCATTTCAGACGACTGCAGTTATTAATAGAAAGCCGGGTGCACATGATTGCCAGCCATAGTGGCATGCGTTTATGCACACATTTTTTTGACCTATTTCTTTACAAATACAGTTTACCTGCTCATGACTGCTATACCTGTGTAAATGTCGTTAGCATAGCTAAATGTCCATGCTTGCAAATATGTATGTCCGTATTGCCTATTTTATTGTTTCACGTGGTCTCAGGGATCCTCAAATAATTCTCCTTTTTAAAAATGTAAATAAGTGTGTTTTAAAGAATTTTTTATTTATTTTTTCCAGAATTATAACTTTGGGATTTTGATCGTTAGGGGTTGTGATTTTCAGAATTTTAGACTTTAGGGATTTTGATCTTTCAGGATTTCAACAGTTAGGATTATGGTGTTTAAGATTGTTTCTTTTGGGATTAGGACCCAAACCTATTAAGCTCATAGATGACCTTTTCATGTGTCTATTACTTTATGTCTCTCATTGCTATGATGAGCAAAACATCTGACGAACTTGGGCAATGTCTTTACCAATTATAACTAATGAATCGAACATCCTAGCATAACTTTTAAACTGTATTTATATTGTCCTGTATGTTTTGATTATCTATACACATTGTTGTGTTCTTTCAGAAGATACATGACATTGGGCTTCACAATTCATGTTACTGAAAACTCCAAGAGGTCTGGAATTATATCTGTTTCTGCTCCTTCCTTATTGAATCCCTGGATTTGCCACAGTGGTTGGTCCATAATGGGAGGCCATAGTTGGGGACTGTGGCTGGGGGCTATGGTTGGGGCTGTGGTTGGGGCTATGGTTAGGACCATGGTTGGGGCTGTGTTTGGGGACCATGATTGGGGGCCACGGATGTGGGCTGTGGTTAGCGCCATGGTTGGGGGCCATGGTTGGGGGCTAGCCCGTGGTTAGGGCCGTGGTTAGGGTTGTGGTTGGGGCCGTGATTGGGGGCTGTGTTTGGGGGCCATGGTGGGGGCTGTGGTTGGGGGCCATGGTTGGGCCGTGGTTGGGGGCCATCAGCCCTGCTGGACTCCCAGCAGTTCCCATGTTACGTTTCTATATTAAACTCTGGAGCGAAGGGCTCTGTGTCTGCACAGCTGACAGTGATACGCACCTGTGGGATTGAGGGGATGTTTGTTTCAGTCAGGATTCTCTGTGCTGCAAACAAAAGAAAGCCCAACCCAAACAGGACTCAACACGAGGAAAATATTGACTTATGTGACCTATGCCGGCTCAGATCCATTTCTCCGGGGCTCTCTGTGCTCTGCCTTCTCCTGGGTGTCGCAGCCCCTGGCCTGTCTCCCCCAGGACGCTGCAGAGCCCACCGACGCCTTACATGCTGACGTCCCACCAGGGAAGGCTTGGCGTCTGTGGAGAAGACAGTCTTGGCGCTGTGACCCCAGTAAGTCCCATGTCACACGTCCATCCGTCCCAACATTGTGCCTGGAGAATACAGCTGCTGCTTGCACAGCCTGGGGTCCGCACCCCACGTTTAGGGGTGAGGATCAAACATCATGAGGGCCATGCGAGCTGCACATGCGAGGGGTGCAGCTGCTCACAGGCACTTTGGAAATGGTTCCCAGAGGGACAAGGAAATGCTGAGAGAACCAAAGCCCAGACATCCTGATACTCGGACAACGTTAAGTCCTCAGAGGAATCTCACTTCACTGGGGCAGCCCCAGGAAAACTGCTGCCTCGGCCCCAGCTGCCAGCAAACCTCTTCCCCACCCACCGGCACCTCCACGCTACCTCTCGGCCTAGAGAATTCCGACCCTCGGAGAAGCCGACTGGCCTTCCCTTAACACAAACATCACCAGGAACAGTCAGGAAATGAACGAAGCCCGGAGTGCTGGTGTCGGCAGAATTCTGTCTGTCACGTGGTCCCCTCTCCGGGCTGTTTGCTCCGACTCCAATCGCCTCCGTCTTGACGATCTTGACAAGTTTCTTCCCCATTGAAGCAGCTGCCTCGCATCGCATACTTGCTGACCTAGAATATCAGTCTTTTGTGTGCTGCTGTATCAAAAGCTCCCTTGAAGTCCAAGTAAATTATAGCCGGGCTTCCTCCTGTTGACTCTGTGCTATTCCCTTGAAAAATTCTATCAGATCGACCGAGCATGGTTTTCTTTGCTGAGTCCACACTGACTACTTGTAATTGAGCTACGGCGGGCTCTGCCCCTGCTGGGCGCGTGGAATCCATGTTCTGCTTTGACTCCTCTGAAGCCATGACAAGCCAAGCGAGCTCCAGGATGACACGGAGACGTGGTGGCTCTCTCTCAAAGGATCAGTGGAGGAGCGCTAGCTCCCTTGTTCTCACGTGCGTTTTCCCGTGCCTGAGAGTGTGCATCTTTAGGGATGGTAATTTCAGTCGAAGGGGCAGAAGAAAGCACATCAAATTTGGAAGCTGAAGCCTTCAATCCAACCCCATCTCTGCCTTTTAGTAGCTTTGTCACCCTGGGCAAGTCTCAGTATCTCTGAGCTTCAGTTCCGTGTTTGTCCAGTGGCAATGACAACGACACCTGGTTTGTCAGGGTTGTGCACAGGATTAAATGAGTTAATGACTTACACAAAGCATCTCACAGTCATTCAGCAATGCCACGGGGTAGGTGAGCAATCTGTTAAGAAACCCACAAGGCAGGTTCAGTGTTGCTCCTGCACAGAAAACTGAGACAATTGCTGAGGACACGAAGATTGTCAAGGAAGAAAGGGTTTGTTTCACTGGATGCCCCGACCGGGAGGGGAGGTATGAACAGCCTCACATCCGCCTAGCCACAGGGTCGAGGCCTTTTCTGGAGGCGAAATGAATGAAGCAGGAGGGGAGTGAGCATCACTGCATGTTTGGGGCGGAGTGCGGGGCACACTGCACAGTGAGGAATCATGCTAGCACATACGTCCCATGATCAAAACATGGCGGGTAAGTCCCTCCCAGGGCGGGGACTTTAGTAGTCTCACGAGCTGGGGGTTAACACTGGTCCTTCTTCAGCCTCGTGCGCAGGCTCGGCGGGTCCGTGGGCAGCCTGTGGTGGGGCGCAGCTTCTCTTGTCTCCTCCAGATGAGTGGCGCGAGGCATGGTAGTTATCTCGTGGCTGCAATGAGGCTCTGCCATTCCTGGGGAAGAACTTCAAAAGGAGATGAATGTATGAGTGCGACAGAGAGTCACGCAGTTCTGGTCAGCACTACTCACTGGCCTGGGAGCTTGAAACATACGACAACACCAACAACAAAGAACTATAAAAAATATTTTCTTGTTTATGGAGCCAGTTACAAATCCATGACATCCATCACTTATTTCTGCAAGTTGGGTACTTCCCCGGGGTATTTCTAATCTCATTTCTTACTGTAACTTCTTTTTTGCTGTGTATGACCTTAAATATCCCATCCTCTTCTCCTTTTCTTGATTTTGTTTAATAGAGAGAACGTTTGTTTACAGTCTTTACGCTTCCCTCGGAAGGAGCTGCCCTCCACGCCTTGGTGTGTCCCTCCCTGGCTTGTCCTGGGGAAGAACCGGGGCTCCGGACAGTGACTTCGCATCTGGCATGCTCAGCTCAGCTCACCGCCTCCCATCCCCCAGGAATTGGCCTCCTTGAGAGAGAAGCTTCTGGTCCACTCTCCCTTTTCCATCATGTTCCAGAGTAATCGCTGTTAGCACCTCTTTCACTCTCAATGTGGCCCATTTCGGGTGGTAAACGCCACAGTCCCCCGCACCGTTGTCACGCACTGCAAGGTCTACCTCTGGCACGGGGCGGCCGGGCCCTGCGGTAGTGCCTGCGGCGGGCAGGCCGCCTGACCGAGGAGTGGCAGTAACAGCCTTTTCCGTCTCCGGCTGCCCGGCTCCCGCGCAGCCTCTTTGGTTCAGGACTCGGGTAGGAAGAGAACGCTAACAGTGCTCCCGCCCCGTCTGGAACAATGGCCCCCAGTCCCTATCTTGTTCTACCCCTTGATCAGACTAAATGAGATCCTACCCAGGACGTCTCCCCGGGCGTGGCGGCATCCTCCGTGAGTGGGGAGTGACACCCGCTTCCTCCGAACTCCCAGGAGGCCTCTCCTACCTCCGGTGTGACACTTGTCCAGTTCTCCTGGTACGCGGCTGTGCTTACTCTTGTCTATAACTTGCCTCTTCAGAGCCGACCCTGCTGGGTCCATTTCTGTGTTCTCCATGGTCATAGCGAGTGTTTTGCCGACAGGAACCAGCGGACAAGAATGCTTTCAGTGAATGAGCGAATGAATAAGGGATGGATGGACTTGGTCTCCCGGAGCTGGGACACAGACGTGCACATTACTGCTGTCTTCGTCCTGGGGGGTGCCCTCTGGTCTGTTCAGGCTTGCACTCATGCGTGCCTATAGAGATGGCATTCATAGGAGTTAGCGTTATGAACAAATACCATGGGCAGAGACTACTGAAAAGATTACTAGCTGTGGAAAATGTTCTGTGTTCATTGAGACTTTTTAGTTGTGAGTGGTAGCAGCCTGGCTCAGCATGATGCTCAGAGTGGGTGGATGCCGAGTGCCTGGGTCCCTCAGACTTCGTAACAGGTGACATCTACGATAAATGATGGATTATGGATCAAAATCCAGGTGTCCACCTACTGGCCTGTTGTTTCTACTTCACTCCTCCTTCCCCTCGCAAGCGGCGGTGAGCACAGCTCTGCTCCGAGGCTTTTGGTGAAGATGGACACGGTGCTGGGACACTGCCTGACTCTGTGCCCCCGGCACCACCGGCCCTCCCCTCCGCAGCCCCCTTGCACCGCCACCTGCTGCAGGACAGTCTACAGACCCCAAGACCATTCCCCTTCCTGGCCAAAGACAATCTCAGAGTTGGTGAGCACAGTTCCTTGCCTCGGCCTCTGGGCCAGAAACTCACACAAGCCGTGCGATATCAAGCCCTAACAATGCGGCAATACAATTGCCATACAGAATTTCATTTAATTCTGATGAGGGTTTTCAAAAGAAGTTACTGTTTCTTATCTTGATTTTTTAGATCATACAACTAGTAACTGGCCAAGGTGGGATTTGAACCCTGACATTGAATTCAAAAAACGTGGTGTTTTAACCAGCTCTGCTATTCTGCACCTAAAGACTTTGTGTCCTCGGACAACGAGCCTTTGGGTGCTGACCAGGATGGACCGTACTCATGAGGGGAGGCCATCCTGTGCTTTGGGGCTCTCGGGGTTGGGGGCAGCAGAGAGGCCCTGCAATGACCTAGCTAATGTGCCACCTGCCAGGAGGGAAGGGTCGGCTCGGAGTGTGGTTGAAATTGAAGTCGAAACTGTAAAACAGGTAGCTGGTCTTTCTTTCACATCCAAGTTCATGGGCTGAGATTCTTACTTGCTACCTGATTCTTCTCTTAGTCAATTTAATTCCAATTTTTGCACATGGCTGGTCAAACTCAACTTGCTACACCTAAACCAGTCTTGAATGTTCCTTTTTACCTGATGGCTCTGTCACCAAAACCTTGGAGATGCTTAGAAATTGAATCCATAGCTAGAGGTATTTAAAATGGGGTATATACTATGGCAAGGAAGTTATTTTAAAATAATACCCACGGTGATAATTTTGGAAGGTGATGAATCCAACTGTTATAAAAATGTACACCTGATAATATAAAAAGTGCAGGTTCATAAACACACTTGGAAAGTGCTTAATAAATGTACGTGTTGAATGAACAAAGGAATAAATGGATGCTTTGGATTTTCTTATTCAACTCACTCAGCCTGTTTCCCCACATCCGCCAAGATTTTCATACACATCATTTGTTCAAGTCTAATGAAGGCTGTTAAGGTTTGAGTAACTGTATCTTTGCAAAAATGAGATCTGTTGGCTTTTTGCATTAAAGAAATGTGTATGCTTCCTTGAAACTAAATGACTCTACTCAGTCCGAACATCAAGTGTTAATTCTTTACAGCCTAGGCGAAAAAAAAAGAAAGAAAGAAAAAGAAAAGAAGAAAATATATACAGCACTAAGCTCAACATTAAGGATGCTTTAGCAAATATAAGCTCCACTGCTTGTGGGATTGTCATTGCCTTATGCGGTGCAGCTAGACCTTGAACTTGGAACGGAGGCGCACGTGATTTATAGATTGCTGCTGTTGTTTACTGTCATGTGAAGAATTCTCCCTACGTCGTGGGATTATTGCACTTCTTGTTGATTAACGGTCCAAGACATCATCTCGAAATTATAATGCCATCAATCAGGCTGAGCTGAATTCATATAGAAATTCAGTTGCCATGATATTTGCAATTGTAAATATTTTGAGGAGGAATCGGATGAAACGAGCGGCACGTTTTTCATTGTCTGCGTGAACTTACGTGCCCTGCTGTGTTGCAGAACCAAGACGGTGGTGTGAGGAGTCTAAGCGAGACACCCAGACGGTGTCTCTATCGTCCTTCCAGAAGTGTCGCGTGTGCGGTATTCTAGCGGTGTCCAAAAGCTGACAACTGACACCTAAGCCCACAGAATGACAGGCTGCCTTAGCCCAGAACAGGGTTTCTCAACCATGCCCCCGCTGGCATTTGGGGTCAGCTGTGCTTTGGGGCTCTCAGGGTTGGGGGCGTCCCGTCGTGGGGCGTCCTGTGCACTGTAAGACATTAGGCGCGTTCCGGGCCTTCACTCACGGGAGGCCAGTAGCACCTGCCCTCCAGCCGGACGACCAAAAATGTCTCCAGATGTTGCCAAATGCCCCTGGGGGACGAATCAGCCCCACTTAAGACCCCTGGTCTGGTTCCACGTTCTCGGACCCTGCCCTGGCGTCCTGGACATTGGCCTCTGCGTAGGCTGTCCCCAAGTCCAGCAGAGCACGCGTGTCAAAGCAGCCGAGCCAACGGGTCTCTGCTCAGCGGTCGGGGTTTTCTCTGCTCCCACTCAGAGAAAAGGGGACCACAGAGGCATCCACAGGTCACCAGGTGCCCCTCCTCCTCACTGCCGGGCTCTGACACAGGGTCAGTCTCCTGCCGCACATTGAGCCAGAGATCTCTGCAGTGCTGCACATATGAGGCCGCAGCTGCGGAGCGTGCGCGGCGGGTGGGGTCGCTCGCCGAGCCTCCCAGCACCCGGCACAGACTGCGGCGCATCGCGGGCGCTCTGCAAATGTGCCCTGAATGAAATGGTTTCAGTAAGCAGGAGCCAGCGCGGCGCGTGCTCATTCTGCTGGGGCATCGCTGCTTCCAGGCCCTTCAGTGGACAAAGTCTACAGTATTTTTTTTTCTTTTTGGTTATGAATTTATTCTGATACCTCCAATTTAAATTAAACACCTCGAGTTCTTCCTCAATTTCTTCCAATTTATATATTTTTACTTCCCTTTTCTCACAGCGCAAACCCTGTTTCCAAACAACGTCAATATTTTACCCATTTTCTGAATGTTATGATTAAACATAACAATAAAAATAATTGTGGAATTACACTATCACACCGCTACCAGAATTCAACCTGCCAAGGAAAGCATAGAATGTCTGTGTCATTCTTTTAAGCCTTAAAATATTTTCCACTAGGCTATCTAGTTAGAAAGCTATAATGTGCGAGAGTTACTTGCATTCATTATTTTCTGTGTGTATTACATTATCAAATAGAGTTACAGTTAAATTTATTTGCTACATAAACACACACACACACACACTTAGAATATTTAAACACTAATGGTTTTTTAAATATGTAAAATCTCTACTGAATTCAAAAGTGAAAACAAAATGGAGATGTGTATCCAAAGATGTTTTATTTATATTCTGCCTCTACCACTCACCATTTTGATTAACTTCTTATTCTGTTTTCCTGGGTTTTCGTGTTATGCTTACACAGGTACGCCTGCTACACACATGCGTGCACAAACACATGTGACTTCTTTCTTTCTCTCCTTATTATGCAGAAGCTATAATACTGCATATGCTATTTCATATCTTGCCTTTGCTTAACAACATACCCTGGAAATTCAATTCATAGAGATCTTATATTTTATACATTTTTATTCTTTAATTTCTTGAACAGTCTTACTGTGTTAATTTGCCTAGTACTGTGTAGTAGTGGATATGTCATAATGTATTCAGCCTGTTTCCCATGGGTGAGTATTTAGGTTATTTCTAAACACAAAATTATAAAATAATGCCGTAAATACTTGGGCACATGCAGTTTAATATTTGTGGAGGCATATTTCCGGGGAAAATTCCCAGAAGCGGGATAGCTATGCCAAAAGGAAAAACACATATTCCATTTTGATAGACTTTGCCAAGCTCCCCCTCGTTGGTTTGTCTGAGGGGTGAAAAGGCGTCGTTCCCGTGTGTGCGTCATCTGGCATGTGAGGCCCGTCCCCCCGTGAGAGCTCCTCCTTTGGTGTACACACGTCCTGCACCCCCTGAGCTCAAAGTTCCCAAGTTCCCGTGGGTAGTCTGACTCAGTATCACCTGGGGAGGTTTTTGAAGAAGTGAGAATTTCTGAACCCAACCTTGAAGCATATTTCAGTAGATTTGGAATGGGGATGTGAAAATATGTATTTTTAAAATTAAAGTCCCAGGGGATTACGTCTTTCTGTCTGGGTCTGTAATCACCATTGCCAAGAGCGTGGTTCTCAGCCTTGACTGCACATTGGAGCCACCGCGCAAGTTCCGGAAAGTCGTGGTGCCCTGATCTCCCCTTGAGAGATGCGGGTTTCGTGGGAACGCCAGCGTGCCTCCGGGCACGGGTCGCACAGGGGAGAGGCAATTCCCACGCGCAGTCAAACCTGAGAATCGCTGCCCAGAGAAGAGTTTCACACGGAACTTTTGCGCAGAGCTGATGTCTGGTAAATTGGAATTATTTGCTCTGAATTGTGTGATGCCTCCTCTTCTGCTGATCACAGAGACCTCACGGGGTCCTGTTTCTGGTTGATTCTGACTAGTAAGGCTGCTGTCAGGGCTCGGGCCACTCTCTCTGCGGCTGTGATTAGTGGCTGTGTACACCTTCGGTCAGAGCTAATGAGGACCCCAACCCAGACAGCCGGAGCACGCCTGCAGTTCCTCCGTCTCAGAGACGCTTCTCCAGGCTAAGCATGTTTCTCATCAAGGCCGTCCCTGGCCCTTCTCTTCATTCTTGCATCAATTAAATTGTATGTGTAATACAGATACAAATACCAGACGAGTTATCCATCTATATTCCTGTATGATCCCAGTATATTCCATTTCATTAAATATACATGACTTACAATACTATTATATAAATTACACATCTATAATTTAATGGAATGTAAGAAATTGAAATGTATTTATATACATACATTAGTTGTTTACATTCCTTACGTTCTATTAAATTGCGTATATTAGCGTTATGTTAATATTTATAGTAATAGTGTTGTATTAAATTATATATGACTTAATGGGATGTAAGGAATGTACATACATGTATAGAGACACACACACACGTACTGCAGTCTGTTTCTATTATTTACCTTTAGCAATTGTTCTCATTAACATAATTCTCCACCCACTTGTCTCCAGTCCCAATTACTTCTGCCCCCTGCCTTACGTGGGCACAGGTGTGGGCAGGAAACAGCAACTGTGAACGACAGTTGATTCACGTTGAGAGGAGTCAACGACCTCAGAGTGAAACAGCAAGTGTGGTTCATCCACTGACAACACAGATCCAAGCTTGGATGGCCGCACGGTCGTGAAAGTTGAGGAAGGAACGGTGTCCAGATCCCTTCACAAGAAGCTAAACTGGTGCACATGTTTGGAGGACAAATCACTGATGTTGCAGATTCAAGTGTATGTATGGCTGAACACAGCCGTGCAACCACTGAGAAGCTTCCAGAAGAAGATACTTTCAGTTTTCCGTAGTGAGGATTCACTAGAAAAGAAAGATGGATAAGAGCGGATGATAAAGAAAGAATATATTTTATTCACTCTATTTCATATTGCTGGGATTTTCCATGCTGAGCATTAAGGTATTACTGTGCAGATTTAAAAATAAATAAATTCGTAGAGAATTGGCCAATGGACTATTACTATTAAAAATAATTTGGAAAAGAAGAATTGCAAATTCTTCCTTAAACATCAAAAAAAATCTTCAACACCACTAGTTTAAAAATATAAATTGATATGTATTTTTAAACTATTATTGAGCTAATATAAAATATATTTATATTCCTATAAGTTAATATAGAATGCAAATATACTTAAATATGCTTATAAATATAAATTTGAGGCACATGTGGCCAGGACGGGCATGTTTAGCAATTGTTCATGAAAATTTAAATTGATGAAATATTCCTGTTTGGCCACTTAGAAATACAAATTAAAACCTTTAAAAATGTTCATACCTTTTGGACCAGAAATTTGTCTTCTAAGATTAAAGCCTAAGAAATAATTATAGAATACAATATGTACAAAGATTTATGTTGAAAGATGTTCACCACATTGTTATTTATAATAGGAACCTATTAAAACCATCTGAATGGTCTTCAGCTAGTAAAATACATTATGGCATCATAATATAATTAAATATATACTATAATTAAATATTATACTACAAGTCATCAGAAATAACATGAGAGGTATTTATGAAGTAAGGAATGTTCATTTCATGGAAAAATGCACGTGATATTTTGTCTTTACGAAAAGAGCTATGGGGCTCTATTGATACTGTAATCTGTCAGTAATCCTCCGTGGTAATCTACAGTGTATGGGGTTATGGTTGGCTTTTATTTTATTGTTTGGGGTCTCTGTATATCCAAATATGTGTATTGGGGAGAAAAATATAGAATTTCAAAACTAACTTGGAAGCACAAATCCTCCTCCTCACTCTGCAAACTTCTCCCTGTGTGGTGACGCCTGTGGCAAGATCCCCGGAGCTGAGCGGCTGGGAGAGGCTGGGTAGGGACAGAATCCGAGAGCAGATGCTCAACGTCCATCCACCTGGCGGGGGCCTCCTCCTTCCTTAGTGGTGCTTACATGGGGGTGCTTGTGCACGGGAACTGAAGGCAGACTTAAAGTTTGACGGAACCTCTTTTAGTTAAGAGCTGGGGTGGGGGTAGAAAGCCACGACTCGTGTTCTCTGATTTCAGGGACATCACGAAATAAAGACAGTGGAGTCACGGTAACAGGTGAGGAAGAAGGTCTTTCAAAGGATTGACCGAGTCCCCGAGGTGGCCCCAGATACCTGGGGTTTCCCTCTGAGACCCTCGCCAGCTCCCTCCAGCCCAGCAGTGCCCTGCTCTGGTCCAGGGAGAGTCCTGGTCTCGGTGTCAGCCATGGAAAGCCTCAGGCTGGAGCCCCAGAGCTGCTCCTGCCCTCCTCTGCCCCCTGCAACGAGCCCTGTCCTTTGACCTCACTGTAGCAGCCTCCTCCATCATCCTTAAATGGCCACCTTTCCTCCCCTCGTTCTTCTCAGCCCGTCTCATGCCTCATTGTGGACAGCCCCCTGAATACCAGGGATGTCAGGACACAGGGGAAGGAACAGGGCTGAGGACAGGGCAGCCCGGGCCTGCGCCCGGCCCCCACTCACCGGCCCAGTGTGTCGCGTGTCAGTCTCTCGGCTGGGCTGTGTATTCTCACCCGGAAAATGGGATGTGATGCTGTTGTTTCAGGAATCGGCAGTGGAGCGCTGGCGTAGTGTTTGGCCCCAATGTGGTCTATAAATAATACCATTATGATAATCACTGTTTCCAGATGAGTGTCCCATAGACGGCTCAATGTGGTGCCGGATGCGAGAAAAAAGTCCGACTGTATCGGCTGTTTTAGGAAAATGTCTCCTCCAATGTGATCCGTGGAACAAATTCATGATTATTTCCTTGGGACAATGGGAGGATTATATGCCCAATCTTCAGTTTTTAAAATGTATTTTACAGATATTTGTCAAAAGGCACCGAACACAGTTGTTTATATGACTTCATGATAATCTATTTTAGAAAAATAATCTAATGCTCACATAAGGCTCACTGTGCACCCGGTTCTATCCTAACGCTTCGTGTACTTGACCCTCAGGACCATCACTGTCTCTGTTATTTTCAGAGATGGTAAAGCATCTGCCCTGGCCCAGAGCCGCCGAGTGGCAGAGCCAGGACTGGACCAGGCACTCCGGCCCATGACCACCGCACTGTCTCCCTGCCCGGCGGCCGGAGCGAACCTCCCCGAGTCCAGACAGCATCTGCCAACCGCCCTTCCAGGGATGCTGCCTCCTGATGGCCACTGCTCCGTGTTGTGTATTTTGTGTGAATATTTCAACATTTGTTTGTGGCATTATTCAACATTTATGGTGTCTTAAATATTTATACTGCACAAATTGGTTCCCCACAGGCCTGGGGCTGGAGGGAGGCAGTTTTATCAAAACAACGACAATCGCAGCGACAAAGATTTTTGGGGTCCTCAAAATGTGTCTGGAACTTCTGTAGTGAAAACTTCTCAGTGGAGCGAAAGGTGCAGATTTTGTTTCTAAAATATTGAAAACAGATCAATGAATAAACAACAGCCAAGGTGAATGGTATTTTGGAGCAGCCTAAATCCACGGCTCCCGAATATTGTGACAAGCGTAGTTGACATTTTTGCCTGTTTGTTGAGCAGGCATGGAGGAGCAGAATGTCCGCATCCCTCTCTAATTAAAACAAAACACAGACACAGATTTGGTCCCGTACCTCACGTGGGAATGAAACTCAGCAACGTCGTTCCTCATTTTAGGCAGCTGTGTGTTTCAGAACAGACCCCAAAATGCACTATTGAATGAAATGTTATTTGGGGAAATAAACTGCACAATGTAAAGAGACCTGACTTTCCATTCATACATTTTATTCTCATTACCTTTAGCATAAGCAGATTCCTCTAATTTGTGTTTTGTCCTGTAATAAAGCAGGGTGCATGGACATCACATTTTATCACTTATTTAAGTAATTAATTCACCTTTGAGAACTTTTTTGGTGCTGTTGTCTTTAATCTAAGCCCACATTTATATTTCATGAACTCCTCTTGGTGTTCCATCAATATATTATCATTTTAAAATGTTTCATGGTCAAGTAAGTGTAGAAAATGCTGATCCAGAACTATCTAAAAATTTTTTCTTGCCTTGTAAAAAAGAGGTACAATTTTTGTTAGCTGGGACAATTCCACCGTCTGTTTTGATGATCTCTGATTAACAGTGGCATGAGATGGCCAATAGACACATACATGATTAAGAAAGTGGTGATTTGGGTTCCAGCCTTGGGGAGATCAGAAGCTGCTGAGGGTTTGGGCAGAGGAGAAACAAGAACTGACTTTGTTTTCAAAAGAACGCCTGGCTGTGTTGGAAGGGAGCGTGGGGCGGCGCACATACAGGCATGAGGGAGGCTGCTACGACAATTGGGGAGAAGAGGACAATGGCTTGGTCCATGGAGGCAGCAGGGACGGTGATGAGAAGTGATCGGAGGATGGATCAGGTCTGAAGCGTGGCAGTGGCTGCAGATTGGAGGTGAGGGGTGAGAGGAAGGGTGGCGTTCAGGACACTTCGCGATTGTTCGCCGAAGCACCTGGAAAGATGAAGTTTCCATTTGCTAAGATGAAGAGGACCGTGGTTGAATTTTAGCATCAAAACTTCAGTGGGAACATTCTGAGTTGCATCTTAGCCATCAGACTGCGGGTGCCAAGTAGGAGCCCGGATTGTGAGGGAGAAGGACTGGCCAGAGCTGTAAGGTTGGGGTTGTCGCCATATAGGTGATTTGCCAATCAACTGGATGAGATCCCGTAAGGGGTGGCTGTCAAACTGGACTGCACCCAGGAACCACCTGGGAAGCTTCAGAAACATATCGACGCCCCTGCCCCACCCAAGAGATTCTGATCGAATTGATCCGTAGTGCACTGGGAGTGCTCAGAGCTCCCCAAGTGACTCTGATGTGCAACCGAGGCCGGGAACTCCACCACGGGGACACAACAGAACAGAGACGTGGACAGAACTGAGCACGGAGCCCTGCGCGCGCCAAGACCATGAGGCTGGGGACATGAGAAGCCAGCGGAGGAGACTGAGGCATATAGGCAAGGAGGGAGGACGGTCCGGGAATGCTGTGTCCCAGGAGCTGAAAGAAGGGAGGACATCACACTCAGACACTGGGGACAAAGGTATGAAATGAGGCTGAAGACAGACCAGTGAGTTCAGCCAGGGGGAGGTGGACAGTGTCCGCCACACGCGCTGTCTGGTGAGTGGCAGAGATGGAGGCGGGATTGGACAGGCTCCACGGGGAAGTGGGCCAGTGGAAGCAAGCACAGACAACTCTTCAAGGAAAATTAATATAAAGGTAGCAAAGAAAAGTGGGGAGGAAGGAACTGTAAGGATTGTGTTTCTTTAGGTTTAGACAGGAGTTATGCTACCAGTAGATGTACCGTTCTAAGGATCTGAACGAGTGAAGACACTCGATGAGTTGCTAGAGCCGTGTTGTCCTGGGGTCTTTGGAAGGCGAGAAGCCCAGGTTCAGGGTGGAGGGATCGCCGTGGACAAGAGCCTGAGCAGGTGACCCAGAGCAGCACCAGGGAGGGCAGGGAGTGGGGTCTGGCTGTGAGGTGATGGCAGGACCTGGAAGTCCCCTCCTGCCTGCGGCTGCATTCCTAGGAAAAAAGGAAGCAAGACCTTCGTGAGGGAGAATGGAGCCAGGCATATTTGCTTCAAGGACAGGAAAGCAGCCATGGCACGGCCACCTAGGAGGGCTGGGGAGCAAGCGTCAGAGTGTCTGGAGAGCTGGAGCACCCCTCAGCATCACGGGCACGCTGGCATTGCTGTGACTCACCGCAGGCTTTCTCTGTGGCGAGGGCTGCTGGCCGGGGGACCACCCCTTATGAACTGAGCTGGGGAGCTGCAGAAACCTGCCAGGCGCACCAGGGCTCGCTTGAGGTGAACTCACGGGTTCCAGTCACTTCCAGGTAGCCTGGGTGTGTTTTCCTCCAGGTACCTTGAGCTGTGGATGTGCACGTGGAGAAAAGAGTTGAATCCGACCAATCAGGACCTGGCCAGGTGAGGTCAAGGAGAAGGGACAGACCCTTTAGGAAGCTTTCCTTAACAACTAAATGAAAACAGCTCACCATTCATAAGGACTTTATCAAGAAGGGCCGGGCAGTAACATGCACTGACCTGTACACTGAGCAGCACTGCTTTGCAGCAGGTAGAAGAAGGCATACCAGCACCAGGGTTGGTGTGGGAATTGCTGGGTTCTATCGGAGTTTTCTCGGACTTCATCACCCGTGCAAAGATTGTGTGTTTATATGAGTATGTAGACGTGCATCTGCCTGTTACGTAGTTTTCCATGGCACACCCGTTACGGGAGAATCATATATAACCCCAAATTTACCTGTGTGAGTTTGATTTCCTCTGCTGATAAAGTGCAAATGATGATGCCACTTCAGGGGAGCGTAGCGATCTGGAAGCTAACGCTTGTGGAAGTGCACAGCTGAGTACGCGGAAGGTGGCGGATGCACACACAGCTAGGTCACGTGGTTATATTCCCTGACATCACTCTGGGTCTTACACCCTGGGGGTCTTTACCAGCTTGCTCAGCAGCATCGGAAGGTGGGAAACATTTAGGAGAGGGCTGCAGCTCTCCACCTGCTCCTGCTCAGGAAGCTGACGGCCGCGGAAGAGAGGAGAGGACCTTCCGGGAGATACATGCATATACTGTTAAATGTACGTGTGTGTGTACCTTTTGTTTACATGTGTGAATATATTTCACATTTACTAGCGGTATATCGCCAATAAATTGTGTCTAACTTGCAAATGATCAAGACATCTTTCTAGGTTTTAGATGAGAAATGGATATTAAATTCTACCTCAAACATGTAGTTTCCGGTAAGTTCATTTTGGACCCTCAGCTCTCTCCTGGTGAGACGCCATTAACTGTCAGACAGGTGTGGTGCCAGCGTCACCGCCTGACTTCTTAATGAATCTCCCATAAATCTGGGCTATTCAGTAGATGTCACCTTGATAACCACTGAGAATGAATATCAATGCTGTGTAGAGTTCCAGCGGAATGTGACTGTAACCACCAACTGGCTTCTTCCTTGTCCTGCTTGCAGAAAAACTGGCACTTCAAGTGCTCCTAATGGCTAACTTGAGAATCTGAGATGATTATTATGCTTATTGTCAGGGAATTAAGACATAAAATCCTCCCAGGGCATAATTTATGCATCAGAGAGCTAATTCTTGATTATTCGTTCCCTTAAATTTACAACTAAATTATTTCTTCTGAAGTCACCTTTGTGGCATTTGGTCTTGGATCTGTAATGTTCAACTTTAAATACCCACAAATCCTTCCACCTCCCCTCCGTCCCTCCCCCCGTAAGACCTGAGTGCCGCGTAGTACACGTCTGGCCGTGGGGGTGTGGCCCGGAGTTGGGATTTGAGAGGACTCGATGTTCTCTGTGTGAGAAGTGACTGGGAATCCCACAGTGCTCCGGGACTATCAGGGTTGGTTTGTCTCTAACTGGACAAGACCAGGAGACCCCAAGAAGACAATTGCTGAGGACAGGAGCACACTGGGCTCTACACCGGCCTCTTTCTCTCTGAATCAAATGCTGTCACACCTTGTCGTGAAACTATTTTACAATGAACTTTTCTAACATTTTGTCTTAGTGATGCCTGTTCCTTCAAAAATCCATTCTGAGAAGCTGCCTTGATGGAATGTTGTGTCTCTTCTCCAGTGATTGGATAGAGACTTTCATGCACAAGAGGAAAGCTGTTTTATGCAAGTTGCAAACCCTGCTAATAAGACTGAAGGGAAGGGGAGGCCCTTTTCAGAGGGAAGTAAAAAGAGAATTACCACGTTCTTTTATTGCAAAGAATTGGCTGTGGGGATTTGCACTTACAAGCACAAGAATGATAATATTTAATCATAAGAGTTGCGGCCAATTACTTTATTGCTTCCAATTATTCACTTCTCTCCCCGTAACAAAACTACACTTTCCTGCCCCCGTTGACACCGTTGGCCCCAGGCCTGTCCACCGGACTTGCTTTGCGTAACGGAGTGTGAATGGGGCTGGCGGATTCCATCCTGGCTGGGGTGTAGAGTCCCACACGATGCCCCAGTCCTACGCCGGGCTCGGGTCTCACTGCACTTTTCTACCCACCCCTGGCCAGAGAAGGAAGACAAACGGAACAGAGCTGCAGATGCCCACGGGTGACGTGGGCCAGGCTAAGCCTGTAATTGGTGGCCACTGGGATTCTGTTTGTCATTATAGCACCCCCCAACAGAACAATACGATTAATTTCTATTGAACCAGCCATTGTTTCTAAGTGTTTCTTGTATTCATTCACTCAGTCCTCACAGTAGCTCTGTTATTATTCCTATTACATTTTAGAAATGAGGAGACGAGAGCATGAAAAGCTTCCCTTACCCAAGTGACCAGGCAGCAAGGGGCAGAGCCATCGTCACAACCCAGGCTGGAGGGTGCAACATCCGCGATCTTAGCCACCAGCCTGTCCGTTGAGGCAGGACAGGACAGCTGCTGGAACAAAGTGCCGTCTCCCCCTGGGACTCCTCCAAATACAAGGGATCATCTCCTGAGACGGGCAAAGTCCCTGGCGGATGAAGGAAGGAGCTGGAAAGCCAGAGCCCAGGACCCAGCCTTGAGTCTGGGACTTGCTTTGTACCCTAAACCACGACGACCAGGGTGAGTGACAAAGGGAACTGAAAGATGGGAAACCTGTCGGTTTTCCTAAGAGAACTTTCGTATCAAGAACTTTGAAGTTGAAAGTAAAGTTCACTGGGCACATGCGGCAAAGAAAGCTACCAAAGTGTAGTCGGGTGTTTTTTCTTTTGCTAATTGATGAGTTTGTAACAAGGTTTTTCATCCCAATAAAAAGAGCTCTTAGTTTTCAAACTAAATTTTTTATTTTAGAATAATTTTAGATTTACATAAAAACTACAAAACAGCGCAGAGGGTTCCTGCGTGTGTATACCCAGAATCCCCAGCGTTAACGTGGTGCATGACGGGGGACACTGGCGAAAACTGAGAAATTGACGTTGGCACATCACTGTTAACTGAGCTCCAGGCCTTGTTAGATTTCATCAGGTTTTCCAGTAACGTCGTTTCCTGTTTCAGGATGTGGTTCAGGGTCCCACTTTACTGTTCGTCCTTTTGACTCTGGGTTCTCTCGCTGCTCTGTGGACACGTGGTGGGTTTCTAGAGAAAAAGCCAGGAAGAGTCTTCCACCAACTTATTAAATATGACATCTGCCCAGGTAAGCACGTGCTCACGGCCAGGTGCTCCCTGCAGGCCCCTGTCTCTCCCCAGATTCTGGGTCACTTGCTTTTTGACCTTAGTTCTCCACTGGGTTCAAGACAAGTACACACTTGCCGTGTATCCAGCTTTTCTTCTTGTAAGAATGGGAGCAATACTTATTCCAGCTCCTCCCAAAGTATGTCTTGGTCCAGAAATGTCAGTACTGGGGAACTTATTTTAAGGTAGGTGGACAAATGCTAAAGATATAGGTTGAAAGCCAATCATCAAAACTCCTTATAATAGGAGAGAACCAGAAACAGCTTAAATGTTTACGAGTGAGAGGCTAGAGAAACGAACTGTGGTACAAATGTATGCGTGTAGCTCTGCGCCACTCACAACCATGTGCAGTGCTGTGACCCTCAACACGGACGATGCTTCCAAACCGTGCGTATCTTGCAGCCCCGTCACACACCCCGAGCGAGTGCGTGCGTGAGACGTGCACATGGTATTTGCAGAGGGAGGGAAACGTAACAGAGTCCCCCTCCCTGAAATGCTAAGAACACTTGCCAATTGATGGTGGGATTTTACAGAATATGTGTTTTTCATGTTGTTTTAGAATGTGTATTTGGAAATGAGTGTGTTTAAAATGAATGTATGTAGAAAAAAATCAATTTTCATTTTCAAAAGGAAGTAAGGCAAAGCCTGTTATTATTCTCATCTCAGGCGCAGCCTGCACAGGACTTGGGCACACTGCGCAGTGCCGCGTGGACGAGCACGTTCTAATTGCAGGAAATGTACCTACGAGCAATTTAATAGCCTCTTGGCACAAGGTTCCAAAGCCAAGCTACAGAAGATGAGGCCAGGCAGCACCGTTTTTGCAAACACAAGCTTGGAGTCTGCAAGACCTTGGTTCAAAATATTGTTTTCCCGCTTAGCAGCCAGCAGTTTTAGGTAAGTTATGTAATTCTTAGACTTTCAGTTTACTCATCCCTAACTAGTGGGCACAAAATTTTCCTCCTGAGATTACTGTGAAGATAACAGCCCTTAGCATAGTACCTGGCACATAGTAAGTGCTCAAGAAACGTGCAGTGAGTTCTGTGTGTTGTCAATGCAGTTTGCAAGATGATGATGAGCTTTTCCACTACAGCACGGGTTTCCTGGCTGGATCTCTGACCTGTTCCCTTCTGAAAACTTAGGAAAACCCTCCATCAGGGCCTGTCCCTGTGCCCGTGAACATGGCTTTGACCCTTCCACACCTGTGCAGTGGAGCATCTTCCTGCCACAGACTCAGTGTGGAGAGTTGGGGGTATGGCCTCCTCCGTGGCTGCACAGTGCCCCAGGTAACGCCCAGCTGGGGAATAAACACCCTTAAACATCCTTAATTTTCTCCTCTATAGAAAGGAAAGTGACAGATTCAAGCCCTTCCCCAGTGTATCAATTAAACCCAACAAAACTGCTTCGGGAGGTGAGCAGGTAGTGAGCAGGCTCTGGCTCGGACCCTTCAGCAAAGCCGCTGTTGACCACGAGGGTGCTGGGAGCACAAGGCGGCTGAAAGGCGTCCTACAGAGGAGGCTCGGGGCCGGATTTCATCGTCACAGGCATTCCCAGCACCGCCGCCCCCCCGCCCCCGTCCGCCATCTCACACGAGTGCGTCCAGCGCATTCGCGATGGAAGCCACGTTCCAGAAAACAAATTGGACAAGTCACGTTTGCAGAATATGGCTCAAATGTTGTCATTTTATTCTTTTCCATGTGAAGCCCAAGCAGCTAGGGGAGACAGCAGTGTGCGTGGTTGGCTAATTCCACACTACTCACAAGTTAACTGGTTCTTTCTGCAGCTACAGATTCACCCTTTCGGCATCTGTAAAACCCTCGCTGAAGCAAGTAGGAAACACAGACCACTTTCCTCACCTTCTGGATCTTCTGGCCCGGAAGAGTAGATCAGATCACCGTAGGTGGAGCCGTTGCGTGACAGCTCAGCCGAGCATGAGTAGAGCCAACATGCGTGACGTGGCTGGGAGGACGTCACAGCAGGAGGCGGGATGCCTGCCCTGGGTCGCCAGGTGGCTGCGTGACCCATGGCATGCTGAGCCTCAGAACCCTCCTCCGTGAAGCGCCTGCAGTCTTAGCGCGCAGGGTGCAGCCCAGGTTCCGGGATCTCCCACACCAGCGCAGGGCCGGCTCGGGAGGGCTCAGGGCACGCAGGATGTCGCTCTGTTGCTGCTACTTTAAGCTGGAGCAGGTGGCATCCTGGGGGCTCTAGGTCCCGTGAACTTTCGGCAGGCCCTGAAGGATGTAGAGGGACATCCGTGGCGGTGGAAGTTCAGCCAGGTTGGGGCAGTGAGGCCAGACTGCCTCCGAGGCCGTGTGGCAGCGGAACGGACGCCTCCGGAAGGTGGTGGGTGGTGGGAGGGGCCGGGTTGACGGAGGCATCGGATGCAGCATAAGAAGTGCGGCGCGGGGCCAGCAGCTGCCAGGGGCTGTCAAAGCAAACCATGCCCCGGAGGCTCAGGGCTGGTCCGGACAGCAACAGCCAAGGCCAAGGCCGCGGGAAGTGGGAGACGAACCTCAGTGGAAACCTCTGTGGAATGGGCAGCAACAAGGAAGGAAGTGTCCTAAAAGCAGACACTTCCAGCAGCACTGTGCCTGTCACAAAATGAGATTGTCAACAGAGAAAATACATGTCAACTGAAGCAACGGTGAAGAGAAACCTTCAGGATGCTCGTGGACTCTGCTCAAAATCTCACAGCGTCTAACTGGAAGGGAAACACAACAGAAAGGAAGTCATGTAAGATTTGACTCCCCATTAGTGTTTTAAACACACTCCATCATAGAAGGCAGAAAACCTCAAATATTTAAAAATGCTAAGGCATTTTTCCCCTCAATTTTCTTCCATCAATCCCTTCCAAAAAGTCTGCTGTCAGAGGCTCAAAAAATTATGCCTCTCTTTTTAAACCTGCAGAAAGGGAAGGGTTGCTCTCAGAAGCTTCTGCGGCCAACACCAATACTGTCAGAGATGAAAAAATTGATAAATCAAAGGCTGTTCCAAGTGTCTTCCAATTCTGATGCAAAGCCCTCTTTCTGCACGATGAGCCCACTTGACTGACAAGATAGTAACTTTGTTTTCTTAGAAGGCGCCTTGCACCAGCATCTTAAAATCATTAGCAGAGACGGGAGGAGAATGTTCGTTAAAGGTGGCTAGGAAATGTAGACGAGACTTAAAACCACGGTGATGAGAAAGCACCTAATCAAAGCCATCAGAGGCAGGGCCGCTGCTCCTGCCAGGATGCGGCAGGGAGGGGCCTGCCCAGATAAGAGCTTAATTAGGGCTGTCAGTCACTCTAATTGCCTGCAATGAAATGGCGTGAGCCAGCAGAGCTGGGCAGTGGCCCCGTGACGGGCCTGGCTCCATCGATTGTGAACTCAGGACCAGTATCACGAGCCTCACCGGTGACGGGCAAAAGACAGCTGATGTCCGTTCCCAGACCATTCCCATCAACACCTGCCCGAATCATCTGCTTTCCCCAAACAGCAAACGCTTTATCATCATCACATCGTGGGCTGGAAGACACTTCCAAATAGCCTTTGTTTGATGTCCATGTTTCCGATGCGGGACGAAGGCTGCGGATTTCAGTTATTAATAAGCAAACCTCTTGCGATCAGCTGTGAGCGATTGGCTACCTGCTAACGGTAAGAGTTCCTCGTCTCTGGGATTTCTTCAACACCCTGCGCTCGGCTCCCGCACTCCCTCAAACTGCCCATTGGGTGTCTGCTGGGGGGTGTTTCCCTCTAGGAATTTGCTTTTTCTTCCAAAACCACCGTTCTACCTTTTCCCAAGAAATTCCCCCATCACCATCACCTCTCTTGTCTGCACTGAGCTCCTTTCTTCCAAATATAACCCAAGCTTGGGGGCGTGGGCCCACTTCAAATCCTTTTAGGGGACCCCTCCCTCATGCTCCCCCTCCCTGCCCCATCTCCCGGGGGGGTGCTCTCTCTGCTCATTGCACCCCCACCTGCATCCGACAGACCCTGCCCAGGGCCATCTGACTCAGCTGAGTGACCTCCTCCTCAAAGGCAGTTATCTGCGCCTGCTCTGTGTCTGCGGTCCCCGTGCTTTCTGTTAAAGCACACTGTTTCAAAAATACTTTTTAAAATACAGAGCAGATGCTAAGGAAATGTTTACTGGGTCAACGGGATTGCATGTCGCTGGGCAGAATAAGAAGCCCCGGGGAGGGGCACCGCCAGGCATCTCAAGTCCCCTGTTTGCATCTGCCTGGCTTTGATAGGGTACCGAATAAGGCAATAAAAATGTTAATCTTCTCTGACCCGCCCCTGCCTTGGAGCCTCCGAGGCTGTGGCAGCAATGAAGGTAGGTGGAGAAGTTAAAGGGAAAAACATAAATTAGGTCATGAGAGGATAAAGAGATGGATTTTCAATAGGCTTCAACCTTCAGAGAAGGGAGGGCCTAAATTAAATGGATCATACAAAATTCAATAAACAAGGATTGTAGATGGCAGATAATTTATCCCATTATAATTTGAATTAAGCTGGAGCATCAATAACGCCCCTGACCTGAAGGTTATTAAGAGACAGCCAATAACAGGAACTGAACCAGCACACGCTGTAGATTATTGCTAAGAATTTAGGGCTCAGGCATTTAAGACTGGGGGACTGATTGCCTGGAAGATAAATTTCATCCTTGGAGCAGACCACGGGAGGATTAGCAACTGGTGGTGTCCCCCAGCTACCAGCCTGCGGCCCACTCACGTGTGACCAGGACGGCCTGACGTTCCCCGTTTGATGAAACTCTAGGCAGATTTCTTCCTATCAGCCCTTTTCTCAGGGCATTTACTTTAGAAAACTTGTGGTTATAAATTCTTTTTCTACCCCTTTGAGCTGTAAATCTTCGCCCAGGCTCTTGCCCATTTTACAACCCACGGAATGTCTTTCTCAAGGACCCAGGGCCATCCCTGTGAGATGTGGACGACAAAGCAGCTCGCAGTCCGACCTCCCGGCGTCTGCAGGGGAGTAGGAGCCCCCTGTCATGGGCGCACACGGGCAACACAGGTGCCTAATCACAGAGAAGAACGTCTGCAGGCCCATGGACCGCTTCTGCTGGTCGCATCCCGCCCGCGCCAGCCTCCTGTCTTGCCCGCTGGCTCACTCGCGCACACACCCTCCTGCCTGTTTCTGTGGAGGTGCTCGGTCTCTGTCCCCCATTGCAATGGTCTTCAGTAAAGTCTTCCCGGCCTGTTCCGCTTTGTCCTGTGCAGTTTTTACTTTGCCACGTGTCTGGAGACATCCATGGACCTGGACTAAGCCAAGGTCGCTGGGTCTCCACTCTGCCGTCCCGAGTATACAACACGTGTGTGCGAGCCGGTTAATCCAAGCGGCTTTCTGTCTGCAGCAGACGACTGTGATCAGGAAATCAGACCAAACCCATTAGCTAACGGGCCCAGCGAATCTCAAAAAATCTGGTTTGGTGGAAGTTCAGTTCCGAGGCCACGTTCTTCTCCACGCAGGTCTGATTCCACCCTCCCTAATACCTGGTTTGTATTAGTCCCCTCAGCCATTTGGTTTTATGGGACTTTCGCTGTTCAACGCCATTTAGGCGAAATACCAGCAGTCTGATTGCATCTTAACAACAGGGACACATTTGCAGTCTTCTGAGCTCCTTCCTGCACTTGTTCTTTGTTCTTCCAGGAATCCATTCTCCCCCATCATTCTCTCCCCTGGCCAGGGAAAATGCTATTGTCTCCATTCCACCGATAAGGAAGTGAGGCATTAGCGGAGCGTCCTGCCCAAAGTCACATGCGTGGACGGTGCCAGAGCTGCGATGCGAATCCAAGCAGTCTGCACCGTTTCAGGGCAGAATGTAGCAAGGATTTAACTTTATAAATTAGGATTCCTGAGGTGAATGTAGTCACAGAAAGCGTATCTAGAGAACGGGCTGGGCAGCTGGATCGAAACAGTTTCCTGAGGGACCAGAGGGGACTTCTGCTGGAAGGAGACCCGCCCTGGCAGAAGATATGGAGGGAGGGGCTGGGCACCGTGTGTGCCCAGAGCGAGCAGGGCGTTGGTTGGAGGGTGAGGAGGGGACGGTTTACGCCAGGACTTTTGAACCAGCCACCACACTGAATCCTGCAAGACTTCAGGCCTCCCCTACTGTGCAACACCAAGGGGACCATGCCACCCCCCTTCTAATGACAGGACATCGCTTAACCTTGAATGCCCTTCAATGTCCAGGGGAGGCTGGCTGGTGACCGCGCTGGCACAGCAGCAATGCCTGGCAGAGGCGTCTTGCCTGTGAGCACAGATGCGCGCCCGTCCGTTGCGGACTGCAGGAGATTCTTGCAGGAGGACTTTCCAGGGAGCTGAAGGGAGGACACAAACCACTGTTGATGGGGCTGCCGTTGCTACCGTCTCTCCTTCTGCACGCACCAGCCAGCAGGGGCGAGCAAGGCCCTGGCATCTCTCCATCAGCTTGTTCGCCCCCCGCCTCCCCCAGAGTGGGAGACGCCCACATCAGTTCTCCGGCTGCCTCTCCCAGGGGTTTCATCCAACTCCCTGTCTCTCACGTGCTGCCTTTCCAGGCCCCGGGTGGCGTCGGATCTGCCTATAGAAGTCTTGAAATCTGGAATTGTGTGTGACTCGGTGAAACTATTACCTGTTCATTTGCTAAGAGAAAATTAAATTATTCAGCTCGCAATAACACAAGCAACATCCCAGCTGTAATAGTGGAGTAATTGTTTTACAATTAAGGCGTGCCTGGAATGCACGTTACCAGCTTATTTTAATAATGTGTGCATTGAGTTGCTTACTTTTTTTCCAAAGAGGCAATTCAAATAAGTAATTCAGTGGTAGAAATAAACTATGAATTTAATTTATATGTTCATTAATTGTACAATTAAACTGAATACTAACTGACTGTAGAATTATAGCTAAATGGGACACTGGACCGGGGTAATTAGTTCTTGTTCTGTTTTTCATTGTGCACATAATTTTTGGTGGCCTCACCATACCCAATTAGATTTTGTTTGGCTTTATTGGAGCATAAATCATTCTTCTAGCACAAAGATTTAATCCTTACAATACGACTGGTGTGTTACTCTCCTATCGCAAAAGGTTATCTCTTTAAGAGAAAGGACATCTGACTCTAGTCACAGGGAACTGGAGGACGCCAAGCCCCTCTGTAACGTCAACGTGTGCTCTGCGGCAGGAGCGCGGAGGCGGACAGGTCAGCCGCAACAGCGCCTGGATTCCGCCAGGGCTCCCCCTGGGAGGGGCCGGGGTTCTGCACGGTGTATTCGCCACCTGTACGGTTTTCATTCGCAATTAATACCCAGCACTGCCATGTTTTAAGATGCTAGTGAGGACAAATGCCCGGGAAAAGCGCATATGCAGGGAACGAAATATGTTTTCATGGGAACAGAAGGCCCTGCAGTCGCACACAGTGCCGTCTGGCCGGGGCGGCTCGGGCACGGGCTCCGCCTCGTGCTGACTTCATTAGCCAGAGGGTCCAGTTGCTCACGGCTAATTCCTGGTTCGATTCTAATACACACTTAGGCCTTGTTTGCTTTTCCCAGGTGCTCAGAAATAACAGAATCAAAGGGGAAAATATGAAATGCTGGCTCCCTTAGGATGGATGGAACTTACCTTTCCACGTACCTAGTGGAGGTAAGCCCCGGGTCGCAGAGACTCTGCCGTCCCCACGCCTCCCAATGCACCTGGGTCTCCCAGGGTGCAGAGGAGCTTGTTAGAATTCACCTTCCCAGACAGAGGGGCCTCTCTCGTGACACTAAAGAATCTTAAACTTCAGGACTCGTCCTGGGCACAGTCCCCTTCCAGGCAGTGTGGGGAATCCCAAAACTGGCCTTCGAGAGGCCAGACCTGGCATAAGGCCAGGTGTGAAACCAGGCTCCCTCTTGATACCTTCTTCTTAACACAGGGCTTCTGCCTGACCACATTTATTCCAGTCATTGCACAGATACGGAGACGTGTCCTGGCATCGTCAAGGACGCAGCAGAGAACAAGGCAGACCCAGACCCTGTCCCACAGAGCGTGGCGTGTGGCTTTCAGCTGGGACTCGGGGACCCAGAAAACGCGTCTGCGCCAGTGAACTTTCCAGGACCAGCTGTGAGTCTCCTCTGCCTGCCCTGGCACAGCTCGGGGGGGAACCAAGACGGCCTCAGCCTCCCGGGGCTGCTGTGACAAATTGCACCATCTTGGTGGTTTAAAACAAAAGCAATTTGACACCTTACAGTTCTGGGGGCAGAAGTCTGGAGGCTCCAGGGAAACTCTGTTTCCTTGTCTTTTCCAGGCTCTGGAGGCCGCCTGCACACCCTGGTTCACGGCCCCTTCCTCTGTGTTCAAAGGCTCCGATCACAGCGCTCCCCTCCGCCGCCTCCTTCCTCTCCTTATGACGCCGCCTGTGGTCGCCACGCTCACCAGACCGCCCAGGGGAATCAGCTCAGCCCAGGACCCTTAACTGAATCGTGTGTGCAAAGGCCTTTTTGCCTGTAAGTTGACATTTGCAGGTTCCCAGGGTTAGGATGTGGGCGTGGGGGGAGCATTATTCTGCCAACCACACTGCCCATGGGGAAAAGCTGTGAAACGTCATCTGTGTCTCGGACTTTAAGAAAAGACGCTCTTTCCGGGAGGCTTTAAAGTACTTGGCGTCCACTGTCCATTGCACGCGCCAACCTGCTCTCAGGCGACACTAAAGTGGGAAGGGGGCGCCTGGGCGACTGCGAGTGCCCCAGGGCAGAGTCCTGCCTGCTGCCAGGGGGAGCTCGTGGCAGAGCAGAGGTTTGTGCTCTGCTTGGTTGTTGCACGGTTCAGACCACGCAAAGGCAGACTCCCAGGGAAGCTCACTGAGGCAGCAATGGAAGTTGGGAGGATGAGATTAAAGGGGTGATTGAATCCAGGGAAGGAGACATTGCTCAGAGCATCATTTGCTTTTCTGTAAAGTGACAAGATGTGACAGGGTCTCCAACCAGAACACTTCTGGAATGACGAGTCTGCATGCAATGCACGAGTGTGCATGAAACAGCCCAGCAGCTGGCCGGTGTCGGTTCCTGAGGGTCAACGACTCAGAACTGAACAAAGAAGAACACAAGCCTACCCCTCACAAATCTGCCGCTGGCATCCACCTGGTGACCCACCTGTCCCCTCTCTGCTGCTCGGACCTTTCTTCTCCACTTTGTTCCTGAGGACAGGTCACTTTTTCATAGGTGTAACTTACTTATTTCTTTTGTCATCTCTCTCCCCACAGGATCAGAAATCTTGTCTTTTGTTCTGCATCCCAATAACTAGAGAATTTCCTGATATGTAGAAGGCGACATTTATAGAATGAACGGTGTGATTAGTATACTGTATGCATTTGGCACAAGGGAAATACTCTCTTTATTATAGTATTAAAGCTGGGTTCTTACAGCTATTTGGAGAAGAAAATTTGTGAAATGTGTAAATCAAGCTGGGGATTCTTCAGGACTCTCTGGACTCCCTGCAATGAAGCCAAGCGAAGGGAGTTAAAGACAGGGCTGGTCAGGGTCCTTCCCCAAGTGAGCTTCCCCCAGGTTTCCACTAGATATTTATGAAGGCACGGAGAAAAATCGAAAGTTTGAGAGGCTTTCACGTAATGCTAATGAAAAAGTTGAATATATGATATTATAAATGGAGAATTTTAAATAAGAAAACCCTTGCTAAGAATGATAGATATTTCTAAGGAAAATATCAGAGCTGCCAAAAATAGAATGAATCATTAATGACGTAATTACAGAAAGATTGCCAGGACCATAATAAAGACCTGAGAATACCGGCAGAAAGGATTCACCAAATTTCAAGAAAAATCAGTAAAAATGGGCCAAATTTAGACATATTTTGTCAAATATTTAAAATAATGAAATAAAGATAACTGCAAGACACTAGACCATTTTCGGAAAGAGAAAAATGTGGCTACAGAAAAACAAATCCAACGTGGCGTGGTCTCAGCTTGCTGTTCGGCCATGCCCTGCGCGCAGGAACCGGCCCCGCGGCTGCAGAGACGCTGACGAGGAGGAGGCGTCCAAGGACCTCACAGCCAGCGTGTGGGCCGAGAGCGCGACACCCACATGCTCGTGACGTACACCCCCCAGATGTGCAAAAGTGTCACAAAATGTCAGCCTCGATAGGAGATAAACTTATTAATTCAAGATATCATTGGAGTCTTTAAAAAACATATTAGGTAAGCACCCGGCACCCGACCCCCGTGCGCCACACGGTTGAATGCAGGACGGTTCTCAATGCCGAACCATCGCCCGTGCCCGGAGATTCTGACTCTGCTTTGCAGCCAGGCCCAAGAACTGCTCCAATAGCCAATGAACGACTATTAAATGAAATAACCATATCATAAATTATTTTCTGTTATCTACAGAGTGGAAAATGTGCCATAATGTGAAGTCGACTGCATCTGCCCCGTGAGACTGGGGGAGCAGTCCCCTTCTTTCTTCCTTGTCTTTTGCATTTTCCAGATTTTTGAAAGACATTCTTTTCACCGAAAACAGCAACAAAAGCTTCCTATAAAGAGAAGAGCCAAGTTTTATGGGTCACAGTGACCCGATGCCAATTCATTCTAACATTCAGTTCTAATTAGGACAGAAAGCCCTGGATTTCTGTTTTGCTCTTACAAACGCTTTCAAATGTGAACTTCCAAATTCTTTTCAAAACTCTTCTTCTCGGTCCCACTTGGTCAAAATAAACCTTTAATAAAAAGATTGTACGTTGGTTTTTATCCAAGAGACTCCCGGAAACTTTGAAAGCGAATCTGTAATTGAAAAGTCAAGCAAACAAAACTCTTTTACGCCTGTTCAGCTCTGAGCTTCTTCGGCTTGGCCACTCGACGACCTTCAAATTCGGGGGAGGCTGCTCCACTTCCCTGAGCTTCAGTTTCCTCATCTTTAAAATGGAGGGATAGCATCTACTCCAAAACAGCAGAGACAGAAATAAAGCAATTGAAGGCAAGGACAGAGTCTCCTCCTCACGACAGAGACAGCAGAAACAGGTGGCGGCGGGAGACCGGGGAGTAGGCCTTCACCTTGACGCTGCGGGAGAGAGCGTTTTGGAATAGTGTTGCCCTAAGTATGCCTCTCCATGTTTGATTAACCTCACATTTCAATAAAACCACCAAACCAACAACCTCTCCTGGGTCGGGAGGTCCCCAGAAGGGGACCTTCACTAGAAGAACTGCAGGACTCAGAAAAGCTGTTACGCTCACAGTCACGGTTTATCGCAATGAAAGGACGCGGTTAAAACCGGCCGAGGGAAGATGCGCATGGATGGAGCGGGGTCCAGAGGACACCAGGCACAAGCCTCCCATTGTCCTCCCCTGGTGGAGTCCTGTGGACATTGTTTACCCCTCCTGCAGCAGTGTGTGACAACAGGCAGGGTGTGTCGGCAGCCGGGGAAGCTCGCCTGAACCTCGGGGTCAGGTACTGGCCGGGGTGGGTCACAGCCAACCATAGTCTCCAGCCCCTCCGTAGGCTGAGCTGACACTGCGTGGTCCGAGGCCCCAGGTTAACAAGGACACTCGTATCACTCAGGACATGCCAAGGGCTCAGTGCTGATCTTCCAGAAGGAGGGCAGGTGTTTGGGCGAGGTTCATCCCCAGGCACACTTCTAGTCAGAGGTTCACTATTTGAAAAGAACAAGACACCACTGATAAAGACCTGGCGGAAAAGTGGTGGAAGCGATTCTAGGGCCAGAGGAGAAAGCCAATGACGGAGACCACTGCAGACTTCTCTGAGAGCGTGTTTGTGTCTTAAATTAGTCAGGGAATAGTGGAGATCAACTGCAACAGATCTTTTCAGTAACTGCCAACTTGGGCTTTCTAGCCCCGGGGGTCTGGACGAGGGGTCAGCAGGTTTTTCCCAGAAAGGGCCAGAAACCATGAGGTTTCTGTTGCAGCTTCTCAAATCCGCTGTGTGGAGCGGAAGCAGCCACTGACACATGTAAACAGACAGAGGTGGCTGCTTCCAAGTAAGCCACTTATGGGCATTGTCATTTAAATTCCTGCAATTGTCATAGATCGGACATATTATGGCCTTTTGGTTTCTGAAACAAATGAAACCTGGGACTTTGGGAGTAGTGACACTACTCGGTGTGACACTGTGACGGTGGGTACACGTCATCGTACGTTTGCTGAACCCCACAGAAAGTGCTACACGCACAGTAAACCGTAACATCAGCTATGGACTTTGGCTGATAATAGTCTATCAACGCTAGTCCACTAGTTTTAGAAAATGTGCCACCCAATGTCACATGTAATAGGGAAAGCATGTGCCAGGCCCTGTGGGTGGCAAGGACAGGTATATGGAACTCTATGTACAACCTACTCAATTATTCTGTAAATCTAAAACTATTAAAAATGTAAGGTCTAAAAAAATGAAAAAACATTCTTAGTTCACAGGTCATATGAAATCAGGCAGCGGATTGGGTTTGGCCCGTCACAGACCCTCGGAGCTGGGAGAGCAGCTCGCACATGCATGCGGTCCCTTGAGTGGGGCAGACACAGTGTCGCCGGACAGTCCCACGGGCAGTGGGGCCCTGAGAAGGATTCTGAACGGGAAACTCGGGTGGAAACTTTAAGACTCTCAGAATTCTCCCTGCTTGATGCTATTTGCTCAGGATCTCATTTAGAAACAGGAACAGGACCCAACAGCAACCTGAGAATCCACACAGCCTACAGGAATGATTTTGGCTTCCTCCGGCCTGGGACAAGCCAGTCCTCTCACGCACTCTTGGTTTGGAGAGCTGTGTTCCTTGCAGCAGAAACTTTGAAAGCCGGGTCTGCAGGGAGACGGGAATTCTGCAGATATTGTGCTGCCCTTAATAAGCTGCTCGCCCTCCTTGCTTCTTGAAGATGGAGCAGTCGATAAAGCATCTCTCTGAACGGTGTAATAGGCACAATTCATTTGGCAAACATGTATTGAGTGCCCACTGTGTGCTCGCGGCTCTCTCCGCTCTAAGAGTTTATGGCAATTACGAGGTGATGTTGGAAACCTCCAAGCAAGAGAAGGAACAAGTGGTGTCATATCGATCTCGCGGAATGTTTGCTAATAGATTTTTAATGCAACCCAGAGCTCTGCCAACGTGGGCGCCCAGCGCCTGGTTAGCAGCGGACTGCGACTGTTTCAGCCGTGCCTTACTGCATGCACCAAATTACAGCACGTTACTCAGCAGCCACGTGACAAGACACTCATTTACTGCTTCCAATATCTTCACTATGCCAGCCCAGGGCTCAGCCTAGTTCCATAAAGAAAAGCAACGAGCCGGTGGCCCGCAGGAAGGTGGAGAATGCAGACTCCTTTGGGCCCCACCTGGAGATGGTCAGCAGAAACCAAGTCGCACCCTGCAAAATCGGTGTCTGTGTTCGCATTTCTCCCTCTGCTCGGGATTCAGAGAGATTCGAGACCCAGCTACATGTCCACGCAGAGCGTTCACTCTGATCGCCTGGTCAATAGCTCATTGTACCTCGATTTAAATGCCACGTGGGGATTTTCCATTTTTCTCCATCTCCGAAGCAGTGAGAATTGTGTTGTGTTCCATGGAGGCCCCTTCCGCAGGGTCAGCCTGCCACCTGGCAGCCTAAAAGAAGCACCGAGGCAGGTTTAGCAAACGGTTAGGGGCACGGAGTGCGAGGCCGCGGGGCTCCCCGATGCCTCCCTAGCCCTGCGACCTTGGCTGTGAAGTGGCCTAACATCTGTGCCCTCCTCTGCCCGCTGCCAGGTGGGGATCGCGAGCACGCCCGTTTGTAAAGTGCTCAGGGTGGCGCCTGACGCGGAGCGTGCAGTGGATGAGGGGGGTCGCGAAGAGCCCAGAGCGACGACGGCTGCCCGTCCCGGCACTGTGGGGAAAGGCAGAGGCGAGATGAGCACCTGCTGGGGGTCGAGTGCGGCGTGGGGCTCGGAGTGGAAAACTCACGCCAGCTTTCCCTGTCACGTTTGCAACGACTGCACGCGCCAGACCCGTGCTGCCCTCTGCTCGCCGACGTGCCCGTCCACGGCTGCCCTCAGTGAGACATCTGCCGCCATCTGGAATATAAGAAAATCCCGACAAAGGGGCTGCATTTGCCTCCTGACGCTCCAAGGACACTGACGAAGAACCGCACCGCTGGCCGCAGCAGCCGACTGGAGCACCTGGGCGGGTGGGGAGGTTTCCCTGTGCTGGGTCCAGAGCCCACCTGGCAGCCCCTCGCCCGGCTGCCCGCTCCTTCCTCCCGGCCATGCAGCACGGCGGGCCACGCACGCGGCAGGGACGGGGCTCTCGGCCCCTCTCAGGCCTCATTCTGGCTCCAGTGCCACCCGCAGCCTCCACCTGTGGCGGTTCCTCTCTCCCACGAAAACGAAAGCTCCCAACCCAGCCTGCGGTTCGGGCGAGCAGGGCTCACCTCCCGCCCTGCTGTGCCTCTAGCCTTCTCCCCCTTCCCCAGCATTTGGCTTCTGCACCCTTCGGAGATGCGGAATGGCGCGCTGTGGTCCCATGTCCCCCTGCCCAGGGCTCCTGTGACACCCGGTGTGGCAGGCAGGGGTTCTGCTTGGCTGGGGAGTGGGAACTCGGGTAAGGTTGCCAGGTGACTCGTGAAGTGTCCTGCCACAGTGCACAGGTGCTCGCTGCCGAGGGGCCGTGGGAGCCCCTCCTATCTGATGATCAGAACCAACTCCACCAACATATCGTCACCCAAGCCGGGGCCTAAATGGGGACCAGCTCGGAGCCCCACTTCTGGGCCGCAGAGCAGCATCTGCTGTGGTCTCTGGGAAGTGAGTGCACCAGGACATCGGGGCCTTCTCGTCTCTCATCTTCCCCGTGATCACAGTTTAACCTGCCGCTGCGGCAGGTTGCCAACAAAAAGTGTGGGGTTTGTTCCTACCTTTGAAAACATCACAGAGAGTCAAAACACACGTTTCCCGGCTGAACTATCGCTCACCGAGAGCCACCAGCAACGGGAAACACATCAAGGCCATCAGCTGTGGCGTGTGAAAAGCAAATTTGATCCCTGGCAGAGGCAGAGTGCCGGCAAGTCCCCAACATCGAAAACAAGCGCCTTTTAACTAAAGGTCTAGGGGAGGTCGGGCACAGCGAGTCTTGCAGGAGGGATATCTTCGGGGAAAAACAGAATAGTGATTTGAGCTCTGACGTGAAATCCGGTGCGCGGCAGACCAGCTGGCCGCCGTGCTGGAGCAACGGGTTCCTCCTCCTCCCGCGGGCAGTGGGCGCCCAGGTCAGGCACCCACACTGAGCCACGACGAGGGCTCGCCGAGGTCTGTGACGGGGAACCGAGAAAAGAAAGTGGGGACCGATGACAGCCTGCGGGGGACCCAGTCAAATCCACTCCTGCTGTGCTGCAGGTACCAGGAAACGAAGCTAGTCAGTTCCACACCGACCCCCAGTGGCGCCAAGTTAAACCTTGCCGTCCGCTCCTGGCACCATTTATAACGTGCGGGTTCGCATTGCTAAGTCAGTCTCGAGCGAAGAAGAAGAAATGCTGCAAAATAAGAAGAGTAATGAGAGGGAGGAGAAAAAATAGCAACAGGCCAGGGAACAACTCCTAGTCCTCCTGCCGGGACCCTGCGCGCTCGTGGACAGCGGGCCCCCCGAGTACGGCCAGCTGTGGACAGAGCCCAGGTGGTCCTGTGTGAGCACAGTCACACTGCGTGGTGAGCCTCTGCCACAAAGGAACAGGCCCTCCGAGAGGCACGTTCTTGGGACATTGGCCGTAAATCCAGCTTCTTCCTTTGCATCAAGAACCAGATGCAGGGGACGGGCCCTGACTCCCCTTTCACTTGTATCCTTGAAAATGACATTTGTAATTTTGCTACTTAATTAGCGGTGCCGACTTTTTACTATAGGCCTCAGGAGGCACATGACAAACCCGCAGGTGAAAGCTTGTGCTCCAAGAAAAGACGCATCTCCACGGTACCTTATTTTTCTATAGACTCAGAAATAGTTCAAACTGTCGAGCTTTACTGCTAGAAGCGTGGTCCCAGTGCCAGCAGCGCCCGCATCCCAAGGGAGCTCCATAAGAATGCAGATTCTCGGGCTCCCCCGGCCTGCTAAGTATCGTCTGTATTTCATTAAGGTCCCTGGGTGGTTTGTGAGCTCCTTCAAGTTCCAGAAGCTCTGCTCTAGTGCGAGTTGATAGTAGCCATGTGTGCCTCACGTGGCATCCAGTCCACACCACATCACTCCTGATCAAATAACCGCTGCAGGAGCAAGAGACCCAGCTGGGCGCCCCGCGAGCCACTGAGTCAGAAGCCCACAGAGGCCAGCGGGTTATCGAGGCAAACAGGTAAGGCGTTGCCTCCACCGGCTCATTTGGGGGCTCACTTTAGAATGTGTTTATTTTCCACTCCAGTCACTGAAATGCCTCACAAAGAGCCCCTCTAAGAAAGTGTCGTCTCCACAGGGAGGATGTCGGGAAGATTCGGGAGGACGGGGACGACTGCAGCTTTCTCCTGCCGCTGCCCCTCCCATGCCCCGCCCCTTCGCCTAACAGTAAGTAGCATCTTATTTAACGTTCCGTAATTGCAGAAAGCGCTTGCACTTTATTTATCGAATGTCTCTCTTTCCATTCCATCTGCCCGATGAAAACCATGGAGATGTTGCGATTGCCAGAAGCGGAGAAAATGAATTTTGGGCAATGTGTTTTTACTTAACATACAGTATGTTGTTTCATTTTAACTGTCAAGACATACACCTGGTTAGCCAGCCGTTTAGAATTACCAGTAATTTTGATTCTTTCCATTTGACAGCTCAGGGTGCGGACCAACATGGCGAGGGTGTGCGCATTAGCATTTTAAAACCAAATGCTACGCAGGAGTGCAGTGCAGCCATTTGTTTTGTGCTAATGTTTATGCTACCTGCAGGCAAAAAGCAGAGATCTTTTTGAAAAAGAAAACACACTTTCATTCTTTATTGAAACATGTAATCGAGTTCTTTATACATCAGAGAAGCCTATTCATTTGTACTGAATGGTCACTGAGATATTCTGTGTATTGGAAATGTACAGCCTTCGTGCAGATGCAGAATGGACTCTTGTAGTGCCCAGGAAAAAAAAATAATGCTTTCTGGAACAACAATTTTAGCCAATTATTTTAGACAAATATTTGGACATTTTCAGAAAAGATGACGGACAAAAAGTCAAAAGGATTCTGTCTACTTTGGATTGACGTGGCTGTTTTAGATTTGTGGTTCTGACAGCAAGCATGGGAGACCCCGCCTCTGTCAATTATCTGTTAAAAATATGACACAAACGCATGCTTTGAAGTAGAAACGCATATTCAATGTAAATTGCCCTTAACATTCCAAGATGATGGTTCATGATTTATTTTCAAAATAGTGTATCTGTGAAAAATTAAGAGCCACAAGGATGCAATTATCTCAATGGCAGCCTAATTTATGTGGCATGAAGCACTTTAAAAAAAATCGGGAGGTGTGTTTAGTTAGGCTGAATGGGTATCGTCTCGCTGGGTCACAGCTTGAAGTCTATCTGAACCACACGGATCTCGTTAAACGCATCAACTTACAATCGCTTAGGTGATAAGAAAGATGAAGACATAGTTTGGGGCCCAATAGAAGTTTTTCTTTTGTTCACACATATATGTCCCCCAGGAGCGTCTCTGACATCTTCATGCAGACGGCACCTTGGGAGACAAGCTGTGAGCCTGGGTGGGGTGGGCTTGTCCTTCAGCCTGGAAACCAGGGGCCCCCACAACCTGACTGTTAAAAGGAGGTTCAGACCATCAACTCCCTCTTGCCCAAGGCTGCCGTCTTGCCTGCATGCTGCTATTGATTTGGGGAAGGAGCTCTGAAATCGATCAATATCTGCTGGCAGCTGAATTCTTCAGATATTTCTTAAAGTACCGGATTGTCATGTTTCTGTGGGCAGAGAGGGTGGCTGGCGCTCTGGGTTACATGATTAAATAGCACCTAGTTTAGCTGTTGTTAATAAGTGACGGGTCAACGCAGGAGCGGTGTTTACTGTGATTAAATGGGAGCAACATGCAATGACCTGCTCCTCTGGCACCTGTATCAGTGAAGAAAATTTGTCACTTGCTAGTTTAGAAGCAGTTTCTCCCTCCTAACGAGCTCTGCAGACAGACCAGGGTTCAAACAGACCTGCAACGACAACCAAAAATATCAAACAGCTGAAGGGGGCGGAAGCCCCTCAGAACACTGCTGTGCTCCCCAAGTGCCCGGTCCACACTCAGAAGGGGCGCAGGAAACAAAGTCGTACACCCAGCAGGCAGCTAAGCGCTGCAGCTTTTCATGGCATCCTGGAGATACCTAAAGACCGTTGTTTTTCTGTAATGCGATTCCTGGGTGTACATATGTCTATAGATTGACCCAACCAGCTTCAGCACTTAGTGGCACAAGGAACTCTGCATTCAGAGTGGGCATGCAAATTTAAGAAAGTATTCCAAAACAACCCCATTTTTCACCACTCCGTGTTCTATGGAACATATTTCGGGAAGAACTGATGAAATATTCTATACTTGGGCATCACCCAGCTTCTAGAATTGTCGACCCATTCTGGAGTGTCTTAGAGGCTGAGATATGCTGCAGATCACACAATCATCGCTGCATGGCGGCGAGGTACCGTAACCGGAAGACAGCCAAGTTCAGTCCGCTAATGGTCAAGTTAAGGCAAAAAACTTAAGACTCCAGAGAGCCAAGATAAGACACCCAGAAATCCTTGAATGTAACCACAACACTTAGATTTTATGTATAGTTTTTTCATTATTTTTTAGGACTTCTGGATTCTCCAAAACATGGCCTAATGAAGAGAGGAGACACTTGTGTTTGAACCTCTGCTGGGCACCCAGAGGTAAGTCCCAGTGTGCAGAGTCTGTGTTTACTTATCTGGAAAAGGGAAAATGATAATCTCTAGCTTACGGGACCCTTGTGTAGAGTAGTGGAATATAAAATGTGATATACAGTTAGTAGTTTGTCCATAAACAATGTCTGAAATTGTGGATTCACCTAATGGGAGTGTGTTTACCACATGGCTGTACCATGTTTAATGACCACATGGCTGTTTGCACACGTATGTCCATGTGTACATGTGTCTGTCTGAGCATCCTGAGAACCGGGGCGCTAAACAAAGCTTCTGTCAAACTCATAGGAAACTTACCTCTTCTCACCTGACACTGACTTCCTCAGTCTGAGGCCCGTGCAGTCTGCTCATACGATTCTTGGGCCCATTCACCCTGAGCCCACTTTGAATCACACATGCTTGAGCAGCCCCTGCAGAGACGGGATGGTTGTTATTCCTGCAGCTCACAAATGCATCCAGCTCGTCGGTGTAAGTGTAGCCCAGCCTTTGAAGAAGGCAGACTCTTCCCGGCAAGTTCAGAGCAGAGTCAGAGCTTGCCGATTTACAAAGGGCTCTCACATGCACTACTCAGCTCAGTGGCTTCCTGCCTGGGCTCAGTGACAAAGAACCGTGTCCTTCAGCTCCAAGCTCACCTTCATGACCCGTGCGGAGTCTTCCCTTCATTTATGCCAAGGACCAAAAGTCACGTGGGTCAGATTTTACCCTCCCACTGAGCCAGCGTAAAAGAACTAAGCAACGCCGTGAGTGGAGGACAGGTGGAATTCCCGGTAAAGCCAGACGAGGAAAGCAGGGTCTCAGCGCACCAAGACCGCGAGGATTTGCTCCTCCTCCGCGAGGATTGCGGCCGGCTGTGCGCCAGGCTCGCCCTCTGGCGTGTTGGAGGACCTGTGAAGTATTCATGTGTGGTGCCCAGCGGGACTATCATCACCAGGAGCATTAAATTACAGGACTATCGGGGCAGCAGGAGAAAAAAAACGACCACAGCATACCGTGCTTTCACCTTTAAAATAACATTTGAAAACACGTGCATTTAGTTGGGCTAAATAATTGTTTTCTGTGCAAAGTTTCTCGACCTCGGCACTGTTAACATTTTTGGGGGGGCCAGATAATTCTTTTGTGGAGGGCTGCCCAATTATCGTAGGATGGTTAGCAGCATCCCTCATCTCTACCACCAGATGCCAGTAGCACCCCCTCCCCAAGTAAAGAGGAGAACTGGTGATACCGAAACAAATGTGTCCTTGTCATCAA